>JAPYYD010003121.1:0-14523 GCA_028551405.1 Uromys caudimaculatus
AGACAAATGACTGGGAGTGGCCATG
Source organism: Uromys caudimaculatus (assembly GCA_028551405.1). NCBI lineage: Eukaryota > Metazoa > Chordata > Mammalia > Rodentia > Muridae > Uromys > Uromys caudimaculatus. Next base: position 26 of record JAPYYD010003121.1, read on the forward strand.
GCTGTCAAAATCCTCCTTGAGGTTTTCTTGAGATTGTCTCTGCTTCAGACTGCATTACATGTGTCCTGGAGATGTCCCATCAGCAAGATGCTCTTCTTGGAATGCCCTTAGCACTTGTTTTCAGCAAGATTTGTCAGTGCTTTTCTTGCTCATCCCTTCAAGTTAATCTTCGGCAGTCACTGCTCTCTGTGCTGGGATTAGATAGCTATGGTGGCATCTCTGGGGTTTCAGAAGAAAATGTGATGTTCAAATGCAACCCCAAAATCAATTACCTAATTAATTGCAGATTGTGGTAGCTTCAAGAAGCAGATCATGATAAAATCAGGAAGACTGGCTTTTTTCAATATGATGTCAAAAAAAAAAAAATTACCTGAAAGAGATAATGCTTAAATTAAGACCAAAAGGATGGATACAGCTAAAAAACATTCCATAATACAAACCAACCAGGACCAAAACTATGGGCAGGAAAGGGCTCTTTGTCTAATTCCTTCTAGTCAGTAGGGTTAGGACACAGCAATGGAAGGGAGAGAAGTACAAGGGCTCTGGAAACAGGTGAGGCCTAGATTGCACCTTGAACTGCTTTATTGTGTCTTGTTTCAAGAGCACTGAGAGCAAGAAGAGAAAGCAACATGAGAACATTTCAGAAAGAAAAGAAATAATCATATCTGAAAAGAGACAGGCAAGACAAGGTTGGAGGTTACTGGAATAGTTCAAGGGTAATTGAAGGAGTATCAGAAGTTATGTAGCTCAATGGTTGAGTGCTTGCCTAAGAAACATGAGATGAGGCTCTGGTTTCAATCTCAGTATCACACACACAGACACACACACAGACACACACAGACACACACACAGACACACAGACACACACACACACACACACACACACACACACACACACACACATACCACACACACACATAATTTTCAAATTTTTCCTTTTATGTTCCTGAAGTATGTTGGTGAAGATTTTAGTTAGATATTGAGTCTTTATAAATATGTACATCTCAGAAGGGATGTATGGAGATAGATATCTGGGATTTTGAACTGGTATGATTTTGTCTCTGAAGACCTAGGATGATAGACTATGTCAAACCTTGAGGAGCTCTGTTTTAAAGATAAGATACAGAACAAGGAGACAGGTATAATGAAGAGGGGAAGGCAAGTTAGTGATTTCGTGAGATAAGGCAGAGAGAGATGCCCAGTGGTAGAAATGGATACTAGGAAGCAGGTTCATTGGCAGGACTCATCTCATGATTGTGGCTCCGTCCCAAGAACACGAACGCTTTCTTCCTTGACTCTTATGCTCTGCTTCATACTCTCCACCACAGACAGCAACCTAGAGAATCAGTCACGTAGGTAGTCATCCCCAGACACAAATGTACATGTCTTCCTTCATCTGGATTTTGCCAGTAGCTGAACTTAGAGAAATGGTAAGGACGTTTTATTGTGTACCTATGATAATGAGACAGAATGATGTCTGGAAAGTTCCTGGGGTGGACTCAGAGTTAGGTCTGGGATGAGAAATTAAGGTAAACCACAATCAACACCATCTATTAACCTCAAAAAATGTGTTAGGGTTTAGTAGTTGATATCTCACACTCTTTACTGCCCCTTCCAAATTAATGCTCTAGTTATCATGTAAACTGACGGGCTTCACTGTAATATCTTCATACATATATATCATTATACTTTGTTCTCAGTAATCCATTTTTTTTTTAAAAATTGGGGACAAAGAACTTGGAACTAAGCAGCTGAATCTTGGTCACAGCTCCCCCAGTTCGATATTGCTCAAATGTGGGCACATCATTCCATTCCTACGGACCCAAATTTCTCTGTGAGAAAATCATCCCTATGTGAAAGTCAGCTGTTATCATGGACCCATGACTTAAAATGCAGAAGAGACAAATGATAAAGGACATTCCACTTTTGCTAGCAGTAGTTTATTGGGAGAAAACACAGGAGTGGTGGCTTGGAGAGGAATGACCCCCACAGACACATGTGTTTGAATGCTTGTACCATTGGGAGTGGCCCTATTAGGAGGTGTGGCCTTGTTGGATTAGGTGTGTCCTTGCTGGCAGAAGTATGTCACTGTGGAGGTGGGCTTTGAGATCTCCTATGCTCAAGCTATGCCAGTGTGGCACACAGTCTCCTTCTGCTGCCTATAGATCAACATGTAGATCTGTCAGCTGCTTCTCCAGCACCATTCCTGCCTGGATGCTGCCATGTTTTCTGCCATGACTTCAATGGATTAAACCTCTGAAACTGTAAGCCAGTCCCAATTAAATGTTTTCCTTTATAAGAATTGCAATGGTCATGATGTCTCTTCACAGAAATAAAATCCCAACTAAGACAACAGAGTAACATACAGTTATCTTGAAAAGCACCATAAATCAAATGTGCTGTATGGTTAGGCTTGGTGCCTATTTACCGTCAGCCTTTAAATTTCAGATGTACCCTCTTACTATTTGGTCCAGATCTGTTTACTCTTTAGAGCTTGGTGGGTGGGTTCCTAGGTAGCCAGGAGAGAGGGTGGCTAGCAGACTTAGGTGAAGGATGAGATACGAAATGCAGGCTCTGGGGCCATGGAAACTGTAGAAACAGATGCTCCAGTGGTAAATTCCAAGGGCTGTCTGAAGAGTAAGAGGAAGCTCCAGGCAAAACAGCTAGGTATGCTTCTGAGAAGCTGGACAGAGAATGCCGTAGGATGACTCAGAAAAGTCCGCAAAGCTTTTGAAGTGTTCCTTTCTTAGTTTGGAACACAGGTGACTAGGACAAAGTGGGTCTGTTAGTCAAGAGATGCATGATGTACGAGAAGACAAGGACAAAGAACCTGATTTCAAATTCTCTCAGTCACCATGTAGGTCTCTATCCTGTTGTCCCCTGACTTATTATTCCTCCAGAGAGGAAAACAGGTCTATGAAACTGAACTGTATGCTCCTTCATCCTATCTGCTAGAAGGATGCCGATGTTGGCTATCCCTTTTCATTCTTCTCTGTGTTAAGCCTCATACAAGATACAATGCTGTTAATTTTTTTTGCTTTTTGTATATATGTATGTATGCATATGTAATATGCAATTTGCATTCCTGGTTGCTAATGTGCATGCAATCTTGCAGTATAAAGGGCAGAGGACAACTTGTGGTGTTTCTTGCCTTCCTCCTTGTTTGAGACAGGATCTCTTTATTGCTTGCTGCTACGTGTAGGCTAGCTAGTCTGCATGCTTCAAGTGAGTCTCTTGTCCCTGTCTCCTCTTATTGCTATAGGAACACACTGGGATTGTGGATGTGAGCTACCTTGTCTAGTTTTCACTTGGGCTTAGGGAACTCAAACTCAGATGATCACACTCGTGCAGCAAGCATTGTGCCTGTTGAGTCACCTCCCTGCCCTCCATAATTTTTTCTTTAAAAAATAATTCTGGATCTTGTCTTCATCAATAAAATTCACCATTTTGCTGTTGTGTAGAGTTGGTAATAGTCACTTGCATCTAGTCACTGTTTATTGAGAACTTTAATGTCAGTTTTCATAAGTAACTTGATCCCAATTTAACGTGTAGCTTAATACAGAGCCTTTGTAAATGAGAATTAGGCTTCACTAGTGGAAGAATCAGCATTGAAGTTTAAAGAGGTTATAGCACTTTCTCATTTTCTGTGGCTAGAATAGAGTAGCTTGCTCATTGGTACCTAGGTTTGTTAACTCCAGAGACCTGTGTGACCCTCTCATAGGGAAGGCAATCCCTTGTGCTCAAGATTGGCACAGCCTTCTTCTTTTATTGTGCCTTTACAAGTAAGCATGAGCTCTCTGCCCTTGTCTAATTATTCTTTTCTAATAGATGGGCATGAAGGAAAAGGAATTAATCGATCATACCATGTGCTAAATATATTTTTGCTTTATTCCTTCCTGGTCCCCCCTCCAACACCAAACCCTGACACTATTGCTAAACATTTTTCTTTACAAATACATTCTTGTGGTCCTTAAAGAGGAAAAAAAGCCAAAATGGGTACCTAAACTCCTTATCATTTTAAAACTTAGTCCTTGGAAATTTCATAGAGTATATTTTGACCATAATCACCACTATCCAGAGCTCTTCCCTACCCATCTAATTTTATGTCTTTCCTGTTTCTCTTAATGTCATCAAGTCTACTTTGTGCTGCCCATATATTCTTGTTTGTGTGATCTTAACTGGGGTGTGGCTGACCTACCAGCTTATACTCTCACAGGAAACTAACTCCAGATGGATGCTTTCTCTACCTATGAGGGTCCTTGATTCAAAGAGACCTGTTCCTTAGGGAGTTCACTCATACACTGATAGATTCCAATAGAGAACTCTTAAATGGTCCTTTGGGCTATAAATAATGTACCCATAACATATAAAGGCCATCATTTCCCCATCATTTTCTGCACTAGTATGCTGTGTATTCTCTTTGTTGGCATAATTTTTATTCTTTAAAATCCTTGGCAGCTTCATGAATCCACACTAAGAATGTTTAAACTCCCAACTGCAGAAAATTTCTGAACAATCCTTTGGGGCTGCCTGTTGCCGATTTCAAGGATGAAGGAAGCCCAGATGCTATGTTTTGGAGCTCCTGGGTGTGTCAGCCTACATGAACTGTCATAGCTGAGCTGTAGTTTGGCTTTCAATGCATCCTAGATAAACTAAGAGTGTAGTGCAGATGGAATGGTAAATTTGTGTGTGTGGGGGGGGAGGTTATTTGTTGCTTGTTCTATTTTTCTGCCAATGTGACTTTTTTTTAAAAGTGAAAGCATTTTTTTTTAATTTTTGAGTTTATGATATACTTCCGACATTTCTCTCTTCTTTTTTCCAATCCCCCCCCCAAACCTACCAGATATCCATACTCCAAATTCATGGCCTTTTTTTTCACTAATCATTATTATATGCATTTATGAATATACATATATATTCCCAAATGTAACCTGTTCAGTCTGTATAATGTTACTGAAATGTATGCTTTCAAGGATGACCACTTGGCACTGGAAAAACTTGAGAATTTGAGATAAAAGGGAGTTTTAAAGGACCCATAGTCATGGGTTTATATTTATAAAGATAGTAGCAGTAAATACAATGACTTATTCAGAAAGAAAACATTTTGTACTATCTAGAGATTTATCCTTTTATCATGTGATGTGGTTTTTCAGGTTCATGATGCTTTTATCATTTTTTAATACTATCAAGTGTTGGAATGACTTAATATTTTGTTTTCAGTGGGGGACAAACATCTAAGAGCTTTGCTTCTTTTCTCAGTTTAATTGTTTGCCTAAAATCTGGAAGAATTCCTGTGGTCAGAATGTTCACGTAATTAAATGCATTAAGTTGCCTGTCTGACATTTTCTTTTGGGTATTATTTTATCTCCTTTATAACATCATCATGGGCATTATTAAAATTTACCACAATCCATAGTTATTTTCATACTAATCATTGATTTACTTTAATAGATTTTTAAAATTTCAAATCATTAATTTTATGCCAAATGTTCCTTTTATGAAATATCTTAAACTCACTCAGAAATTGGAAGTTTGATATATTTTAAATAATTGCAATATCTGTCATTCATCTTGGGGCCAGTAATTCAGAAACTCTGTTTTTAGTTAATTTTAATTAAAAACATTTCTGCTCAAAATACTGCTTAATGCCAGATAATTGCTAACATTGAATATAGTTATTTTTGCTAAGGGCAAAAGAGCTAAAACCTTAAATTATGATGGCAGGCACATGGTTCACTGACAAAACTATATAAAATATTGTTTCTGTCTTTCTGTCACTTCTGATTCATTCACCTCTACCATAATTCCTTGGGGGAACCTTGTATAAGTTATAGTTTTTAAAACATCCCTTATCACACTGAGTTTTGGAAGTTCACCACTTGCTTACTGACCAGATTATTGCTCTAAAACAAGGAACAGAAAGAAACAGAGTTATATGTGAGCTGCACCTTGGATAGTCAGTGCCAGTACAGTTTCAACAAACCTAAATATTTAATAGCCATGAGTCAATCTGGTTGCATTGGATAGCTCAGAATTTTACAACTGCAATATTGCAAGGTAGGTATAAAAAGTACACAGAACTCGTCTTTATAAATACATACTTACTTTATAGTCTTTACAACCTTAAGATTCATGATCTACAGAGGCTGTTTGTACAAGATGGGGTCGATAGGGAATCTTTTGCTGCTGAGCAGGTTATTAGAGATGACAGCTTTTCCAGTATCACTGTTTTCTAAATATATATTATGCACAATGTTTCTAAGATTGCAGGTTTTTATAGTGCCCCAGTATCCCTTCCTTTTGCAAAATAATAGTTATCTCAGGAACACATTAAATGATAAAGATGTTTTTAAATAAATATTTTGTAAATAGATGGATTTCACCACCAAGCTCTTTTTCCACCTAATTCCAGAACATTTCTGGAAGTGACCAGGGAGACAGGAATACATTGACTCTGCATTCTCTTCTATTAGTTTTGTTATCCCTCAAGTAGACAATGGGCAAGAAGACAGAAAATGTAAAATAGATCAGCTATTTTAAATCAAAGAATGTTTTCATTGAAAATTAGATAAAGGGTCCAGTTTATTTAAGTTGGTTTGGATTTTTTCCCTCTAAATATTTGTTCTATTGTTTGAAGAATGAAGCACTTTGGTCATAGTGTCTCTATTCCCCTCTCTTATACTCTTCAACAAAATATATGAATAAAAATGTCATTCATATCCATTTTAAATATCAAAATATTGGTACAAAAGATGTTAATTATCTTTAGGGGATTTTTAAGTATGGTTGACTGTATGCATTATGGTAGTTACAATTTACATATCTATTTATAGGAACTCTTGGTCCAAATAGATTTTAAGGAAGCAGCTTTAAGTATGATAGGTCCCAAACTTATCTAATTAATGATATCAAAATATTGAGGATATTTAGCTAAATATATTAGACATAAGGATAACTTAGAGCTAACCAATCCAACCCTGGTGCTCACAATGCTATGAGTACAACATACAGTGAGGTACAATGGTGAATGTCCCATAGCACAAGCACCCTGCTGCTTACTTCCAGGTTAGGCAAATAAGTAAGAGTGTTCGTGCTTTCATGCAGGGTACATGAAGGAGAAACTAGATAAATAAAGGAATCCATGAACTATAAGGGAAATATGGGTGGCACAGTTCTCTAAGTGGCACTCCACAAATCATAGAATAGAGAAAGTGAAGAATCAAATTTAATTTGAAACAACTGTTTTGTGGGTCCATATAAGACCCACAAATAGAAGCATATTGTTCCATAAAAGCATATTTGTTATTACATATTTTATATAAATGCAATGTAAAAAGTCAAGTGCAGAAACTGTATACTCTTTATACCACAGCCCTAGTTAGAATGGACAAAGCCATTTTTTGTGCTTACTTATTTTTCATTTGTATTAACTAGATCTTAATGAAAGGTAAAGATTTTTTTTCTATTCCATAAAGTATAAAAGGAAGGATCTCTATCAACTATTCTGACAAAGCTCATGTTAAATTTCCCCAAAGCTAGATAAAGATAAATCACAAATTGTTTTAGACTATGGTCCATATTAAGCATAGATACAAAAATTCACATAAAATATCTGTAAATAATAGCAAAAGTTATGGACATCAAACTACGTGTCTACCACAGAGGAATAAATAAAGAAATATAATAAATATGTGATGGGATATTTTTAGCAGTAAAGAACTCATGCCATTTTCCAGGAATAGATTTACCTGAAATAGCCAGACTCAGCTATCATATTTATCCTCTCCTTTGATTTTATAAACATAAATAAAATATGAGGGTGTATATGAGGCGAAAGGAGGAGTGAAACTGTCTAAGGGTCAATAACAATAATTGATAGGAAGAGTGACAAAGGAAGGTGACATGGGGGAGGAGAAGGGGACATGGGGGTAGGGAACATGGTGAGGTGTGCATGATGTACAAGGCACACTTAGAGGGAACCAGGAAATAAAAAAAAAAGAACTCAGAAAACTCTCTTAAAGAGGGAACTTGAACAGAAGTAAAACATTGCAGAAACTTCTGAAATCTTTAACACCGATTAGTGTTGTGAAGGTAACGGCATCTGTTAACTTTTTTAGACATCAGAAGAACATTTTAACAAGCAAATGTTTGAGCAACACTGCGGAGGTGACGCTGACTTTCAGCAATGAGAAGTGGATCCAACATGATGTACTATTTTAATTTTAGTTTTGCTTAGTATGGATTAGGCTTTCCTGTTTACGGTGATAATTTTTCAAATTATTCTCACTTGATTGCAATTATATTGTTCTTTCCATTAAACAAATATACTACATGTGCATGGTCTAATAAATGATGAAAATGATTTAGATTCAAATGTTTTCATTACAGAAGAGTATGATAGATCTTTTAGAACTATAAATATCCATTATTAATGCATTACGCTATTGTATTCAATGTTGTCCAAATCCCAATCACCTGGAATTGTCTGGCATTGTTACGGTATCACGAATTGAGATGTGGCTTTGATAGAATTGTCTGCTTCTTTTCTCCCGACTCCAGTGGTTTTCAAGACTTGCCTCCTTGCATGTTTAGCATTACTGTGAAATGACCCCAGATGCCAGACGAGATAAGAGAGTCCTGGGTTCAAAGTCAGGTTCTCCTACTCACTGCGTTTGTGATCTCAAGCAGAGGCTTTGCTGGTTTCCTCTCCACAGAACAATGAACCTTATATTATATATATCATTTATGAGGATTTTATCGGATAATGCAGATAAAAATGAGCTCCAAATCAATAACTGGAAGCTTAAAAGTTATTTTTCTGGACACATATAAAAAAATTCTCAAAACTATCCTTCTCATTCTATTTCAAAATCTCTGTCAATTTCTCTTACATGGTGACAGGGATGAGATGTTGTCTAGATAACTGACAGGAAATCCAATGGTGTGGAATTTTTCTTGTACAAAATCATCACATGTAGTCCCTCCCCACTGAGGTACGTAATGTCATCTAACGACCCACTGCTAAATAGTGGGTTTCTGTCATTTATGAAACATGTCAGTTGTAGAAATATGGAGATACACCTAATTTAAGTGTGACTCTCATATTTCCTGGAAGTCATTAGAATATATTGGGTAACAAATTATATCTACCCAGCTTACAGTGCCTGTCAACAGGACAACAAGATGAGCAGCTGGACTCTGGATGCCATTGTCTTAGTGATTGGTGCCAGTATATTGAAGTATTCCAGCTGACTTAAATCCATCCCAGAAGACTCCCAAGACTTCTTTGTCATGAGAAAACATAATCCACATGGGTAAAATGTCAAGAGATAGCAATTGCTTGCATATATTCACTTGTAAATACACACACACACACACACACACACATTACCACCACCACCACCGCCGCCGCCGCCGCCGCCACCGCCGCCGCCGCCGCCGCCGCCGCCACCACCACCACCACCACCACCACCACCACCACCACCACCACCACCACCACCACCACCACTTGTGATTACTTTGGGCAACAGAAGACACTGACATCATATCCAGGCCTTTCTTGTGACCTCTATTTGGGTCATCTGACTGATCTCTGCAGAATTTAGAAGTAATTATACCAACAAAAAGAACCCCTCTGAAATCTAAAATACAGCATCGATCATTAGTGTATTTCACATGCTGTGAAAACTATATTTGGCATCATCAACAGCTGCTTGCATGAAATGTTCCGCACTAAAATATGATTGGTGAACACTCAGGATTTTATTTCGTGGTATTACTTGCAATTATGGGAATGTTGACAGATCGGTTTCTATCGAATTTAGCCTCTAAGAAATAAACTGGTCTATAATATTCACATTCCCTCTCCATGAAAATTCATTAATTTTCTTGATTTTTTCAATTGTTTTATTGTATCAAGGAAAGTAATTTTCTCTTTTAGTTGATTTTTGCCCTGAATGCAAATTGGTATCATTTGCCAGATCCTAAGTTATTCAAATAGTGATCATGTTTTAGGATATTTCTACTAAATTGCTGTGCATGGAAGTTCTTGATGTTTTGAAAAAATGTTGTAATAGCTTCTTGACTGTGACAAAATAAGGATAGGAGTTTATCACCAAAATTACTACCTGTGGGCTGTGTTGCCTTGTTATTGTGATGGCTGTGGTTGTCAGTGAGCAGAAGCAATAGGGTGAGCTGTGATGGCTGCAGGAAGCATAAATGACTCTGGCAGTGCATGAGTAGGGTAGAGTAATAAAGGTAGTGAAAGACATGAGTAGGGTAGCAGCCAGATATGTTCCCAAGGTGCAAAAGAACAGAAAGAAAAGAAGAAGAGAAGGAACACACAGCCCTGCTCCTCAGGCTCAGGGATTTAGGCAGAAGAGAGACATAAGGATTTAAAGAGCCGGATGATCAGAAATTTTCTGTGAGATTATCTGAGAAATGTCAGAAGCTACAGCCATTATTCTAACCAACATGCTGCTTAAGCTGTTTTTTTTTTTTAATTATGTATATACTTAAATAAGTGTTTGTGTATAAGTTTTTAGACTACATTGATGAGAAAGACTGCTCTGTGATTCTTCATAATGTTGGGGTATTTTATTATATGTACATAAAGTTCAGTGCTAATTTCCTTTTTCCTTTCCTTTTTTTTTTTTTAAAGAGTTTGATTACTATAATTTCTTCCTTAAACATTTAAAAGAATTCACAGAGAATTCATCTTAGCCTGAATTTCCATTCTGAAAGTAGCTTTAATTCCTGGTTTTGGTCATGAAAAGATTTAGAATTCTTCAGATTTTATATCCAAATCTTGTTTGTTTTTAAGTTGCAGTCTTTTGAGAAATTGTTTGGCTCTTTCTCCAAGTTTATTTATTTAGAACTCCATTTCTTATCTACTTGATATCTTCAGGATATCCACTAACGCTGCTTTTCTGTTCCTACCTGATAGTCAGAATGTGAGTTCTATTTTTTCCACAATCTGACTTGCCTACTTGTACTAGTGTTTGCAACTGTGTGATTCTTGTCAAGAACACTGGACAATGGAGGTTTTACTTGGTAGCATAAGTTGTCCTGTTGGGCAATTGTTTCACTCATTGTATGGTGACATTGTTTAAATCACTCACATATATGTATATATTTTGGAAAGCTTCTACAGTAGTACACTTCCATATGGCTTGCCAGAAGGCCAATAGTGTTCATTGTCCCACACCCCAATATTCCTTCTTTTACTCTGCCTTCTGACCCTTCTCATATTAGTTTTCCCTTTATTTCCTTAAATATTATACTACTCCTTTTATAGAAGATCCCCTCTTCCTCGTGGTGCCTAAGTAGCTACCTAACCTTTGGTTATTAGGACCGAGGCACACAGATGTAAAAGGAAATATCACTATTTCAGTCATATTCTATAATGTTTGAAGCCAAAAGCTTAAATCATTGATTTTTTTCAGCTTTCTGTTTTTCAAACACATACATTTAAGTCTATAAGTATCTGTAATCAGAAGTTTAGTTATTTTATGGGTTTTTATATAGTTAATTTTTATTCTCATTTTTCTTTTATTCATAAATTATTTTAACATGTATTGCTTATTTATCACATTTAATGACTATCAAGTATCTAGTTATATTTCTGCTTTTGAGGTCTAGCTTGGTCCCACAATGATCAGAGCACATACACTGTAGGATTATGGTGATTTAAGAATGAGAATTGTTTTATTAGTAATTATATGCTATAATTTTGATAAACATTTAATAAGCATTTTAAGTAGCATATATTTCACATATTTAAATGTAGTGCCTTATGAATGCTCAGTAAGCAAACTTATCAAATAGGCAAAATAAATATTTTATATCCTTACTGATTTTATTTTGTCCTTAATGTGTTGGCAATTGGGAAAGTCACATTAAAATCATTATCACTGATTATGAACTTGTCTTCTTTAAAAAAAAGACAAGTTCATGTCTTCAACTGATATGTTGAAGATATATAAACATTGAACACATGTCTTTCTGATGACATGGCCCTCTTGTCATTATTAACTGCCCTGTTTCTCTTGACTAATGTGTCCAGTTTATTATTACCACAGCATTTATTTTCTTTTAAAACTATATTATTTGCTCCATTATAAATCTGATATACAACTTGTATGCAAGATATTTATTTTACTAGCTTTTGGTAGAGTTTCTTAATTTTACAGTATGTGGGTTGTTTTTGTCTGACATGAAGATACATTGTCTATATGGATGTAAGCATTTCTTGTATTTCAATCTCAATTTCATTCTCTCTCTCTCCCTTTCTCTCTCTCTCTCTCTCTCTCTCTCTCTCTCTCTCTCTCTCTCTCTCTCTCTCTCTCCATTTCTCTCCCATTGGGAAAATCTAATCATATACGTGTCCTTTTTTGTTTCTTTTAATTTTTTTCTGAGCATATCTATATATGTATTTTCTTGTAACTTACTTTCTTGTTCACTGTCTATGCTAAGTTTTAAGTTTGATTGTCCTACTTTTAGTACCAAAATACTCATTTTCTTAATCATCTGGTTAAAATCTTGTTATCTCCTTTATTATGCAAGTTAATGATATATTTACTTTAAAATCTATATCAGTTGCTATGTTTAAACTGTCCATCAAGTCCATTTCTATCATTTTATATTCCAGTTTTTTATCATTTGAATGCCTGTGCTTTTGTATGCCTGGAAATTTTGAATTTGGCATCAGACATTGTATATGAAAACTTGACAGGATCATAACATGATGTCCTACCTGAGAGAGGGTTGCCTTTTCTCTTGGAGAAAAATGAAGTAAGGATAGATCAGCTTGGTCCAACAAGGAACTGGTGTGGTCTACTTACATGTCCTGCTTACATGTCAGTCTTCATGAGAGGTATCTGTTTGCATTTTTCCCCAGACATCCAGGTTTCAGCATACAAGTCTCAGCTGAAATGGTGGTCCCTTTCTCTTTATGGATACCTCTGGTGGTTTAAGTGAGACATGCCCCCCATATATTATGATATTTGGACACTTGGTCCCCAGTTGGTGACCCTTGTTGAAGAGGTTTAGGATGTGTGGATGTGTCCTTGGGGGTGGGATTAGAGAGCTTAAGGCTTTGCTCTACATCAACTTTGTTCTTTCTGTGTCATACTTGAGTAAAAGTCTGTGATCTCTCAGAATCCTCATCTCCCTGCTGAGTCTGCTTTGTCCTCTCTTGCTCTCATGCTTTCCTCCCATGATGGACTCTCAGTCCTTCTCAACCAGAAACTCAAGTAAAACCTTCACTTTATAAGTTGCCTTGGGCAAAGTGTGTGTGTTTTGTTTTGAAGCAGAAAGGGTTTGTTTTAGCACACAGCTCATGGTACAGTCCATCATAGCAGAGAAATCAAGGCAACAGGAGCTTGAAGCAGTTGATCATCTCACATCTACAAAAGAAAGAAAAGAGAGATGAATGCCTACTAATGCTCAGCTTGCTTTCTGTACCTTATACAGTCCAGGATCCACTGCCCAGGAAATGGTCTCAACCACAACTAAAATGGGCCTTCTCACATCAATTAATAGAGCCAAGATAATCCTCTGCAAGCACAAAGGCCCGTCTTCCATGTGACTCTAGATTCTATCATGTCAACAGCACTAACCACCACAGGCACGTAACCCAAGCACTCACTGCCCTTCCTGATAGACACTAGATGTTGAATAACTGCTTCCAGCATCTCGTAGAGTAGCTGTTAAAATAAAGAATGTTATGGTACATAGGTAGTGTTACCAGGTCACAAGTCACCTGTGGCCTCTTGTTAAGTATGCAGATTTGTAGGAGTCACTCCCTGACTTGGCAGCATTTTTGGAGACAGTGCCCAAGAACCTGTACTTATCGCAAGAATTCCAGTTGACTATGATTCAACTAGAGTTTAAGAACCATTAGCTGCCACACTAAGTTTACTTACATTATACAGTCTTTCTTTCTTTTTTTTTTTTTTTCAGGACATTTAAGTTTTTTAATAATTAAACCACAGATGTAGAAAATAAAAGAATTCAAAGTATTAGCAACAAATGAAATTGTACCAGTGGACTTCGTTAAAATTCTATAAAATTATAACCATTTCAATTATAATCACTGATTAAAAATGCTTTAGAAAACAATCCCTTGAGTCCTGTCTATCTTTCTGAATGTGTCACTTATCTGAACTGTGCCATATTTGTGTATTTTAAACATACATTATTACTATAGTGCCCGTGATTTTTAGAGCATAGATGTTCAGAATTGAGAGTTCATCTTGGTAGATTTTTCCTTTGACCAGTATGAAGTGTCCCTCCTTATCTTTTTTGATAATTTTTGGTTGAAAGTTGATTTTATTCAATATTAGAATGGCTACTCCAGCTTATTTCTTGGGACCATTTGCTTGGAAAATTGTTTTCCAACCTTTTACTCTGAGGTAGTATCTGTTTTTTTCACTGAGGTGTGTTTTCTGTATGCAGCAAAATGTTGGGTCCTGTTTATGTATCCAGTCTGTTAGTCT
>JAPYYD010003122.1:0-14523 GCA_028551405.1 Uromys caudimaculatus
CTGTTTAGCTAATGGGGCAGTAAGATCATGGTTGAAATCTGCAAGTTGGAGAGGGCTGAGAGCTTCACTTGGAGACCTGGTGGGAGGGGACACAAACCATGTGGCAGAGAGGAGTTGCAGGCTGGCCAGACACTACGTATTTGAACCCTCTTGGCATGGACATATCCCTCAGGGCTGAGGCATTGGCTATCACTAGTGAGCAGAGAAGATCATTGGAAACTATGCCTTGAGGAATCCCACAATGCAAATGCCATGTTTGATGGTTTGGCTAAACTGAAGAAAAAGGCAAAGGAAATAAAATGCAATGTATCACATAGCTCGGCCATTAATTTAATGAAAACAGTGTGGAAACATAGTCTCACCTCAGCCTTGTGCCCCTTGGTCCTGATAACACACAATTCTCTTTCTTCAACAGTAGCTACACTGTCATAGAAGCTTGGTGCTAGCAAGCAATCTCTGAGTTAGATAATGGAATTTCTGTGGCCTTGTTGAGTATGTGGGTGACCTTCATGTGCTTCACTTGAGTAAGCCAACTTCTCCAACACCCACTGAAGCTGCTCCAATTTTAAAGCATAATATGTCCTCAGTTAAGTAGCTCATTGTTCTGTAGTCAGAAAAGACAGATTCTTTATTATCTAACAATTTTTACTAATTGATTATTCTTCGTTCTGTTATTTTTTTAATTTTTAGTTCAGGTCTCATTTTTAGTGTCGCTTGGACTGGAAAACACACTCTGTTGCATAAAATCCTCTCAGAAGGATAGTCACCTTCCTGCCTCAGCCCCCTTGGGTATCATAGGAATTGGTCACTGTGTCTATTGAATATGCATGGATATGTGTGTGTGTGTGTGTGTGTCATTGTGTGTGACTATGTCTCTATGTGTGCATGTGAGACTATGTGTGTGTGTCCTACACACTTACCCATTTTCAGATGCAAACTACATGTGTACACTATTTGCCAACTGGACTGAATCTTATCAGGCAGCCAAGGCCTGCCTCTGATTTGTGAGTCTTCTGTTTTAGCCTCCCAAGTGCCTGGAGGAGTGGTATGCTCATATCAGTCTGCCTGTCCTTAAAAACTACCAAGGATTCTAAGTTCTTGAGCTCAGTGTTGCAAACATGGCTCTTCCAATGTTGGGGAATACTAGATTCTATATTCTCTACCAAATCTACACGTTTTTCAACAGGAATGAGGCTATTCTAAAAGAGGTGGGGGAGGGGAAATGCCCTACTATATTAGATCTGAGCAGTCTTTTTTAAACTCTTGAGAAAATATTTGAAGAATTAATCTTTAATGGTTCTACACAACGCAAGACCACATTTTAGCTTTGTAGATTCTCGGCCACAGATGGTTTCAACCAAATGACTTTATCCAAACCAACAGATAAAGCATGTCTCTGGACCCGTTTCAATACCCTCACAACTTGCCTCCACTTATTGTATGCTTCAGTGTGAAGTGCCATGGCCCATGTGCCAGTAACAGCCGCTCTGTCAGTGTTCTGGCTTCACAACTCGTGTGTATGTCTGCCTTTTGAAATTAGAGTTCGAGTTGGAGGTTAACTAAGCTAATGTCTCCCTGATTCATCTTCCCTCTGATAATGCCCACATGGCGAGGGGATCTTCATGGTAGTTTCAAACTGTGTCTTTGAAATGTTTAGATGCATGGACTCTGGAAAAAATGTGCTACAATCAGTCTGCAGCTCTAAGCAAGCACCCTTACAATGTCCTTGGGCCCACCTGCAGAGCACTATGGGGCATACCCAAGGACCACAATATCACCACAATAGTACCATACTGCACACAGTCCCCTTCATGGCTGGATGCTGCCAGTCAATGAAAGACACTGTTACCACTTCAGTAAATGTACCCGAGGCCACACAGAGAAAGGAGAAGTGACCAAAGATATGTCAAGTCCACATCAACAGTGAGGGCCTGTGAGACATAAAGAAGACTCAAGACTGACCATGCTTAAGAAGAGTGGTGGCCAAGGTCATGGCCCAGTTAGGTCACAGGGATACCACCACATGAATTGTTGGTAAAGAGGGTGTCACCAAGGCTTATGGTTGCACGTGTTCGGTTTCAGTAGGTGAGTAACTTACCAGCTTGTTGTCTTTGTGTGCTACTTCACTGTCTTGTATCTTTCCACTAGCAGGAAAGAAAGAGCCAATCTGATGTCATACTTACATTGACTCCTGAGAAGTGAATATAGAGCACATATATTCCAATCCAGCTTTGGGCATTAGAAAGGGTTTTCGTTTATTTGTGCATGTTTACTTTTGTCTGTATGGGGTATCGACCTGGACCATGGTAAGAATATGCTACCACTGGACTATATTTCCAACCTTCATTTTTGACTTGTTCTTTTGACATAAAGGCTCAAAACTGGACACTGGCTGTCCTTGAACTCATTCTCTAGGTCTGGATTAGAGCTTGTGATCCTCCTGGCTCAGCAACTGAGTGAGCTGGAATTACAGGCTTATACCCACAGGCCTGTGTATTATTTCTGTTTGAAGACAAGCACATGGACCTCTTCCTCTTCCAAGAGAAGAAATGAACAGTACTCTTTCTCCCAGGAGACGGCCATCGATTCTCTGCTCTTCGTCTTAAGCTTCATTTACCTGGTACGCCCCATGGTGGTTTGAGAACTGACAACTAATTCTTATGTTGTCCCTCACAGGAAAACTCAGTGTACAAAACTACAGTGATGACATGTGTAGTGAAGGCCAGCCAGTCATGATTGTACCAGTAATGGATCTATCCCAAAGTCAAGAAGTTGTGTGCCGATTATGCACCTGGTCACTTTAACACTCTCTTAAGGAAACTTGAACTATACAAACCAACAGGTCTGAGAAGCCCATGTTGGGAAGAGTGCTTCCTTTCCACTTACAGTCTTGGTTCATATGACTATTCCTTTCAGAGATCATCCTGACCACAGCTCCCAACAATTAGTGCCAAGATGCAGAGGAATTAACCGTCTGCAGTCAGAGTCAGTTGCCTTACTGGTGGGGACACAAGTGACTTTATTACACTGCTCTTATAGGAAACGGACATAATATGATGATGTAGAGGATGGGACAAGAGTTCAGAAAATCCTTCAACATCTAAGGTTTGATAAGAGCCCAAAGTGACCTTTGGTTCAGTCTGTTCTGTCTTGTGGACAGGTAGATAGAGAGGGGTTCCCAGAGGGAGTGGTCTGATGAAAATATTAATTTGCAGCAGGGCTGGTGTACAGGGAAGAAGAAAGCACAGCACAAGGACAGTGATATATATGTCATGCAGGTGACTCTGTCTTCTCCAGCAAAAAGCACAAGTGAAACCAGTGCTATCTGCCAGTGCCCAAGGGGAGAATTCAGAGGATAACTGAGGAACTCTTCCGTTATGCATGTGATATGGCATTCTGGGAGAAATGCACAGGCACAAAAGCAACTCGTCGACTCCTAAGGACTGTCCAGTAGTCATTCAGTGGCTACAACACGGCCACCAGACAGTTGGTCTCTCAACTTTGAGTCAAGTCACGCCTCTTATCTGTGGCCATGAAAAGACAAGGACATCATGGCCACAGGTGCTGAAGGCCCCATTGTATCAAGTAGTAACTGTATATGAAAGGCCATCAGATTAAGGGAATCAAGGTCAGATTTCTTGACTAGGAGATGGGGGAGGAAGGGAAGGAGGGTAGTGAGAGAAGGGATAGAGAGAAAGAATGGGCAGGGTGGAGATGTGAGAAGGAAAAGGAGAGTGGCAAGAGAGAGAGGGGACACAGAAGGTTCCTGAGGTTCTACGCTCTACGGGATGCACTCATACTTGTGACTGTATCACAGAGCTCAAATACTGCCAAGATGCACAATGACAATGAATGGGCACTTCCAGCTCTAGCTTCTAGAATCAAACCTGCTATGGCTAAAAAAGCCAATTTGTAGAAGAGGATAGGGAGCCTGGACAAAGTGGAAAGTACTTGGTTTTCAAGTCCTGAGCTACTACTCAACACTTAGGTGCCTTAAGCTCATCTTGGACTCCTGTCATCTTCTTCAGGACGTCATTGGGCAGGTAAAAGACTGGATGCAAGGTTCCCTTGCTGCCTGTAACCTGCAAAGCTCACCCTACTTCTATAGCAGGGGGTGAGGTATGGAAGTGATGGGGTCATGGCACACAGTAGGTTGTTCCTAGAAGTAAGTTAAGTCCTTACTCCCTGCACACAAACCCTGTCTCACCCTTAGTGAAATATTCTTTCCTTGTCCCACGTATTTAATTCTTCAGTGGAAAAGAATCCTTTCTCTCCCATGCTATACTAAAAAAGAACTTGTACTTTACAGGAGAGACAGTTGTGATGGGCAAGGTTCCATCTCTCCGATCAATAATGAGGTCTTTTAGGACGTAAGCTGTCTATAAAGTTAAAGGGTCTACAAGACAGTAAGGGGGATGACATACTGTATTTACTAGGACAAGAGATTTACTATTGAAGGAGGCAGATTTGTATGAGTTTAAGGCAAGCTGGAGGTACAGAGGCACTAGACATGCAATATGGTCACATGGTAATATCCTTTTTTTTTTTTTTAAAAAAAAATAGAAATACATTTTAAGAAAGTCCAGACAAAATGACATGAGCATTCCATGCTGGCATATGGGAGGTAGATGCAGGCTGACTTCCTTGTGGTCAATGCTATCCTGGTCTACATAGAGAGTTCGAGGCCAGCCTTAGCTAGATCTAAGAAGAGAAGGGAAGAGATGACATGAGACAAGATGAGAAGAGAAAGACAGAGACAGAGACATATAGACAGATATGGAGAGACAGAAGGAGAGAGACAGAGAGATGGAGAGGGAAAGAGGCAGACAGACAAGAGTGAGAGAGTGAGAGAGGGGGGAATATGAATATATCCCTCTTCAAGTGGGCAGAGGACCACTTTCTGGAGACAGATTTTCTTCCACTACACGGGTACTAGGGATAGTACTCAGATTGTCAGGCTACTTTGGTGGTAGACATGTTTACCCACCAAGATATCTCACCTTTATGACTGATTCCTACACATGGTATAATGCCTGCTGCAGGTCTGCCTTGACATGTGCTCATGGACTGTTAGCTGTATGCAGGTTCAGATTTCAGATAGCTTTTCCTCTTTACTGTTTTGTTGTTCGCTTTATTGCTACAGAGAAAATGTTACCCAGGAACCTGTTCATTGTCCCCGGCTGAGAAGGCTCACATCTTCTCCTGAAGACCTGATACTCCAACTTTGGATTCACGGGTAATTACAAAACTTTGCAGAACATTCATTCAGAGAATTCATTTGCAGAGATTGTGCTTAGCAAACAGTTGGAGGCCATTCTTGTCTCAGTAAATGTGAAAAAAACAGCTAAAGGCCTCACAACCACAGGGCACAAGGTTCTTTGATCAGCAAGAAAATATGGGCATTATACCAGTCCATCCACAGGATGAGCTGGCTGCTCAATATGACTAACCACCAGGACAGATCCATCACTATGGGGCACTGCCTGTTTCTTCTACTGGTAACTCAGCTCACCTATCACAAGCCACATTAACTGTGCTGATAGATTTGCTATTCCAGGGCTGTGCTACAGGCTAGCTAAGCAATGTTCTACTGGCCCATCCAGCCCCACACCTCTGTACGGATTTCGATCACTGGAGATGCTCTCTTTCCCATGAATGATTCATTAGACAGTGGACAGTCACCCACCCAGCTTTACAATACCTCTCAAGTCAGATATCGTTTGCAATAGCTTAGATTTTATCAACATTAGACATAATAGATGGAACTGTAAGAGACAACACAGAAGCAGTAAATATCCAAATTTTGTGCTTAAGCCACAGCATTGCTATGCAGTTCACTGACTGAATTATAAGTGCTTAACACATGGGAGCATTAAAGGAAGAAAGCTTCTACCTTGGAATACAAAGAATGCAGTTACTAGATACAGGCTTCAAGTTTCCAGCCTATGTTGGCTGATGTTTGCACCAGTATAGGTAGAGAAGGATATCTGCAGACATTTCCCTTCCGAGGGTCAGCCCATATTCAGATCAGAATGAGAACACGCCCCCCACAGTTCCCCTCCTTGCCAATGCTCATTATTACTGGTTTGGTATCGGCTTCCGCATGGTTTGTTCTTTTACATTTCAAGGAAAAACACACAAACTTTATCAGGCCACTTAATTTTTCAAAATAAGCAAATCACATTTTAAAACGACATTTAACATGGACACCCTAAATGAGCAACTTGGAAACAAACCTGAATTGGACATGTAATCCATTCAGTCTCAGGAGAAGTCCTCATGCTGCTATTTTAACATGAATAAGAGGACATCAGACGTGACAGAAAACATATCAAACTGTCATGAATGACCCTTTGAGATTGCAGTGGTGGAGCAACACAACAAAAGAATACAATGCCCATTGACCTCTTACTGAAAATACAGACAAAAGCCAAGACTGCTTTGCGTGAATGCCATTGATTTTTATAAACAAAAAAGGATGCCTAGGCCATCATGTCGGAGAGTGTCCTCTCTGCTGGAGGCTGTAGAAATGAGCCTCCTTCAGGATGTTGTTAATGTGGGAGTAAGGATCTTGGTCTTGGCACACTTCATAGTCCTCCTCTTGGGAGAACCCAGGGATATTGGAGACTAGTTCAGCAGTGTTCTGGTTTAAGCTGCTCTCTGGCACTCTCTCACGATTGGGATTATTGATGTTGCTTTGGTTCCTTTCATTATCACTGCTTGTCGACTGGAAGAAAGACAGAAGGAGGATGGCTATTATGATACTGTCATCAATTCCTGTGCCCCTTGAAGAATACTGGCATCACATTCTACAAAAGACTTCACAGTCAATAATATTCAATCGTTTGTGCAGTTCATTCACTCCTGACAGCAGCCCTGCTGGTGAAGCGGGGTTTAATAGCACCCATTTGACAGAACAGGAAAGAGGTCTCCAATGGGCCCAAAGGCCAGTCCCTAGGAAATGTCATGCAGAAGGTTCAGAGGCTCTCTTGCTCCAAATCCTCACACATATCCACTGGCCCTGCTTGTACCATGCAATCCAATTACCTGCATCAGGGAAGGAAGTTCCCATCCTCCAGGATCAAGGAGCAATTGATTCTGCAGAATGGAGTAGGGACTGGGCCCAAAGCAAGTAAGATGGAATGCAATTCCAAGTGCCAATGTGACAAAGAAACGGGCACATTCACATATACGTGCACACATGCTTGCCAACAAATAACAGGATTTTCCCTACCTATCTGTGAGAGTAGACAAATGTGCACCTCCTACAGCAATTCAGGACTCCTCTCATATCTTGAAATGTCTTTGACATTATTTAATAAAAAGCTATAATAAGTGACAGATCAGCATTTTTGATGACTAACACCCACTGGTCTCCTATTTGTGGCCTTAGTATACTCTGTATCTGTGTGTCTTAAAATTGTCTTTTCTTGAAATAACTTCACTCTCTCATATTGGCTATATTATTTGGGATCGCCAAAACAGAGTTATATGCTGGAATTCCATTGGCTAGGGAGGTAA
The DNA here is from genome assembly GCA_028551405.1 of Uromys caudimaculatus. Classification (NCBI taxonomy): domain Eukaryota; kingdom Metazoa; phylum Chordata; class Mammalia; order Rodentia; family Muridae; genus Uromys; species Uromys caudimaculatus. The sequence goes on from JAPYYD010003122.1 coordinate 7,522, forward strand.
GTCAGTGCTAGAATGCGTTCCTAGCATGCTTGGGACCTTGGGTTCCATAGCTTTAGGTACAGGAACACATGTTCATGCTCATACACCCGTCAGTGTCTTTCTCTAGTCTTAGGACTATCAGAGGAGGAGGATGTGATCACAAGGAGCCTTATCCAATTAAAATACTGAACAATATTGCTTTTTATGGCTTCTGAGGCCATCGGTCCCAAGGTAACTTTAATAAGGACTGAAACCAAGACATGTCATCATTCTCAGGGCACATGAAGCTCCTCAGCTCTTTACATCACCCACAAGTATCAAATAACAGTATTCATGCAACGAGACTCATGCATACAAAGACTGTCTATGAGAGACACTGAACCCAAACAACCTGTGTGTGAGTGTCTGGGAAATGGGTACCAATGGATTTAAGGGCTACCTACATGTATAAAAGAAGTCTCTCAGAGGAAACCAGAGAAAGAATATCCCTTATAAGTCCTATAGAAAAAATATACACGTAGCACTACATTTATTTACTTATTTACTTATAAATACTCAAAGGCCATGTAAGACATCACATTTCAAAAAACTACCTCAAACAACACATTCTGGGTTTCTTTATGTAGATTGCCTTTTTTTTTTTTTTTTTTTTTTTGCTGGATTGTATTCTGAATGATATGGTGAGGGGAGCAATCATTACAGATGACTACATATTTGGTTTGCACTCTGTGTTGTGAAGACATTGTATTATATGAGGAGGGGTATAGTCAGTAAGGGGCTAAGGACACAGTAACATTGGTAGAGAGCTGCCCTAGCACACAGGAAGTATTGGGTTGAAACCCAGCCCAGCACATCAGGGACTGAGCAGCACTCTTCTAAAGCCAGGTAGACTTAGGAGGATCAGAATGTCACAGTCATGTTCTTCCTTAGCAAGAGAACCAGTTTAACCTGAGCCACTCTGCCTGTGAGATCTTACAGGAAACCTCAGAGCCCAGAAAAAAATTCTTCAGAATCATTGTGAAGAAAAGAGTGGATGACCAGCCTCCAATTTCTGATTGAAAGATAGCATTTATAAGTCTGTGGTGTAGAGAAATCAGTATTACAGCAATGTTCATCCATGGCTTTTACAACTTCGGCATCTTCAATAGCGACGATCACAAGTCACAAAACAAGTTTTTATAAGGGAAGTTACTTGCTGGACATGTGAGCATATACCTGGGAGGCTAAGATAGGATCTGGAGACCAGTCTGGATTACATACTGAGTTTCAGGCTAGCCCCAGCTATTGAGAACCTGCCAATACACAGAGACAGACAGGCAGACAGACTACGACAGCTGGAGAAGCAGGCAGACACACAGACAGATAAGAAGAAAAAAGTAAGAAACAGACAAGAAAGACAGAAAACAATAGTAAGTTTAATCAACCTAAATCAAAGAACATCTACTAATTAAATAGGGTCTCCAGGGCCAGATCTGCTAACAAGGCTGATATAACTGTAGTTTTGCTGATAGAGAATGAGCTCCCAGATTTCTCATGGGATGTGTGTATCACTCAAGTAGTTTGAAAATTTTAAAGTATAGTTTGTAACAGTAATAACTGACTGAAAAACTGTGTATGTTGCCTTAGTTACATTGTATTGTTGGAAGACACCTTGAGGGAGGCAGCTTACAGGACCTTATCTGAGGCCTAGAGATGATGAGGGTAGCTACACACGAAGACCACCACGGTGGGTATGCGGCAGCAGAAAGGTAGGCATGGCACTTGAACAGGAGTGAGAGTTTAGAACTTGAGGCATAACCATTAGGCAAAGAGAGAGAGACCTAATGGGACTGATATGGCAAGGGCCTTTGAGAGCTCAAAGCCCACCATCAGTGATACATGTCCTCCAACAAGGCCACACACCTCCTAATCCTTCCCAAACAGATTTAGCAACTGTGGCTCAAACATTTAAATACATGAGCCTAGAGAGGGGATTCTTATTCAAACCGTGAGATGAGAAACCACTATTTCATTCTCTGATACCTTCACTTTCCATCTCATGTACAGCAAATGATTTATAAGCTGTGGTTCAGTAAGTCACTGAACCACAGAATGCTTCTGCAAGGCCAATGAAAATCTATGTTGAGACTCAGCTCCTCCTGGATTGGGGAAATGAACTGGGTAGCTGGAAATGGGATCTTGGGAACAGTGCTCAGTATACTTCAAAGTAGCAAAGGCAGTCTAAAACACCCCCACACAGCAAGTCTTTCTGGAGTCCCAATCGTTATTAAGCTAATCAACAGTCCTCCCAGTCATAAAGCCCGGACTCTGTAACACTCTTCCTAAGAGAATGAAAGTTCTTGAATTAATGAAATGTTCAAGCATGGGACCAACTGGCAATGTGTTTATTGTCTGATCGATAAGTGTGTGTTTTCACTGTCTACACTGCTCTTTGTAACATAAACATTTACACTTTCCTACACCTGAATTTCAGAAAGACAAGTTCTTTTCCCAGAATATAAAGACCTGAAATGCTTCCAGGCTGAACAAAACTTAACTGACACAACTGTTTCTTAGCATGTCCTGAGTGCTCTTAGAAACATCTCTTCAGAATGACTGCTCAAGTACAAAGCTCACACCTTAAAAAGAAAAAATAGAAAAGGAAACAAAACGATGTATTGGCCATGTCAGTGTGGTACAGGCCTTGAGACCTAGTAGCACTGGGAGGCAGAGGCAGGCAGATGTCTGAGTTTCAAGACAGCCAGGGCTACACAGAATAACCCAGTCTCAAAAACCAAACACAAAAACAAAAAGACTGCTTGCTTCTGTGTGTGGCTGAGTTTATGTTATGTGCACCATGTAAGGAGGTGCCTCTGTAGGAAGAGGTGGGTGCTGGTTGCTCTCTAATTGGAGTTATAGGTGGATGGAACCACCCAATAGAGATGTGAGGTGCTCTGAAACGGAAGCTAGTGTTCCCAACTGCTGAACCATTCTTCACACCACTGACAAAGCCCACTTCTGACATGACACTCTGCACTTTCAATACAGATTAGCACTTGTTTTGGGCAAGTCCTTGCAGGTCTACACACACTGCAAAATAAAGAGCACATCTATGAAGACGCTGGGGAATTAGTCTTACTATTCAAAATTTCCATGTGTACTTTACAATGGTGATGTAGGCTCTACCTATGTGCAAAGGCAAGGCTGTATTTGGTTCAAGGTCTTCATAAAATTTGCATGTTTAGTTCACAGCCAAAGAAGCTGAGGACAGCATGAAATTGCTATAGCTCAATTTGAGAACGTGCCACAGAATCACCTAGGGGAGCTCTTCCTCATCTTGCCTCATAGCCTACTTACCTGGGCTGCACTTGTGGGAGAATGCTGGGTAGGCACATGTCCTGCCAATGCCCAGTCAACACAAACAGTTGCTTATGTGTTTACTAACCAAGCAGGAATCTCATCCCATCCCCAGTGGCCCCCCCAGCTGGAAGTGACCTGAAATCTTTCTCCTGGAGGACTAGCTTTCATGAGGATTGTCCTTCATGAAGACAAGCTTACAAAAGAGGGAAGCAACCAACAGTCCTACTCAGCTCTGACGCCTGTGAGCCACCACAATGATCAGCATGGTACATTAACCCTAAGGGGGCACTAGTGGCACACATGCCTTGGTGGTAACCTATAGTTCTTTACGCAGCTTTCTTTCGAGCCTTCTCAAAGGATGGGAAACAGGTCTAGTGCAAGAAACCTAGCCTACTTCCCAGGGACAGATATATTAAGTAAATTTGGGACAGAATCACTATCTGCCACTTTACCAAACCAGCATAAACCCTAATGGCATTCCAAATATTTTCCTTATATCCACAGAGCAGTACAATCCTCAAGCCACATAAATGAAACATCTCTTCACAACAAAACATTAAAGAAAACTACACCCCATCAAAGGGGAGAATTGTGGAGCCCAGCCTCAACTGATACAACAAACAACTGTCAGAACCAGAGGGTCATAGACTGTGCTGTGAGACTGTATCTCCTAGGAATGTCAGAAGCTACAATCATAGAGTCTAACAACTGTGACTGCCTAAACATGGACTGAAGAGAACAACCACAGTAGACATGCCAAAGTGAACAGGGAATTCCCAGGAGACCTCAATGCTACAAAAGAATTACAGGCAACTAAGGAGAGCTGATTAGGGGGATAAGGAAAGCCGATAGGGGAAGATGAGAGCACACCTACTGGTTCTCCACACCAAAGCTCAGTCCCGAAAACATACATAAAGTAACATGATACAGACTGGACAGCTTACATTTCTGACAGAGAGAGAGAGAGAGAGAGAGAGAGAGAGAGAGAGAGAGAGAGAGAGAGAGAGATCAACTAACGACAAGGAGGACATGAGTTAGTGAGCAAAGAGTAGTATATGAAAGGCTTTAGAGGGAGAAAAGCGAAGGGTAAGATGTTTTAATACTATAATATCAAAAAATAAGTAATTAAAATAAAGTCCCATGCACCACTCATTGCAGGATAGGAGGAATGCTAACGGGAAGAGCATGCCTACTGGGGAGAACAAGAGCTTGAGAAGGGTGAGGAGGATTTTGAGGGGCAGTCAGATGCTACTAGGAGGAGGGTCTGTGGCCCTTGGGAAATTCTTGAGCCATGGATGTACAAGAGAAGACATGTCAAGGACAATTGGAGGCCTTGCCTGTCGTGCTGAGAACTGTACAGGAACACGATATCTATCTGAGCTGAACAGACAGATATCCTAATGGATGGCTGTAATGCATAAATGGTAGAGGAGGGCGAGGAGCAGAGGCCACCCACACAGTTTTGCAAACTATCCAGGAACAGGCTGTGCAGGTCTTGATTCTGTTGGCAGAAACACAAGGGACAATCCAGTGATGCCCAGAGAAGTGGAGGAGGAAGGAGCTGTTGAGACCACTGTACAGATGCATGAGAACATCCCACCTCTGCAGACAATGCTTGGCAATTTAAACATTTCTGTGCTTCAGGTTGGCAGCCGCCATAGATTGAGTTTTCCCTTGTAAGCTACAGCAAAGCAAGGTGGCAGATGCCAAAAGTAAGGTGGGGCGAGCAGCTGTAGGAAAGAAGCTGGCAAAGGCTAGGAGGCAGGAAGGAATACAGACAGCAGCTTAAATCACAGGACAGAAGACAGCACCTGAAGAAGCATCACAGGCCAGCAGGCTTCACAGTAGGTGAAAAGAGCCTCAGTGGGCTAATGACACAAATTCGGGGAAAATGGAACCTGTAAGGAAGAACTTTATCGGGGAAGACCATGATAAGAACTGAAGGGTAATTCATGTGTATTTATGATGTAGAACTGTAAATGCTTCCTAACTTGAGAAGCAAGTTAATCCAAGGTTCTTCTACCTTCAATTCTGGCTTTCCACCCAATTCATTCTGGCATACATACCTCAGAGATACTCATTTCTATGAACCCCAACAGTGTATCCAAATTTACCCCTTATATGACTGCACTCCTGGAATTACATGTTGTTATTTACAAAAGGAAACCGAAAAGACCAAGCAAGTCTGTTAGAGTCTATGCTAAACTATGAACTCCCAGAGGCTCCTCACATTCAAAATGACTCCCTCACCTTCCCTGAGCCCACCAAACACTGCACAACCTCTTGAGCCAGAGGACAGTCAAGGAAGCAGGCTGTTGAACTACTTCCACTCTGCAAAGGACCAAGGGATGAATGCCATTCATTTGTGAAATTCTGTGCATAGGTAGGGGACTCAGCTATTCTTTCTGAAGACCAGAAGGTGAAATTGGACCAGACCTTGAGCTCTAAGCAGTTTTTCAACCTCTGATACAAGCCTTATCACATCATCTGTCTGAACTAAGTTAATGGAATTAAACAAACAAGCAAGAGATGATTAGGTACACCCTCTTGGCATGGACATATCCCTCAGGGTGGAGGCATTGGCTATCACTAGTGAGCAGAGAAGATCATCGGAAACTATGCCTTGAGGAATCCCACAATGCAAATGCCATGTTTGACGGTTTGGCTAAACTGAAGAAAAAGGCAAAGGAAAATAAAATGCAATGTATCACATAGCTCCGCCATTAATTTAATGAAAACAGTGTGGAAACATAGTCTCACCTCAGCCTTGTGCCCCTTGGTCCAGAAACCACGTCCTGATAACACACAGTTCTCTTTCTTCAACACTAGCTACTATGTTGGACAGCGATAGCTCATACCTTTGATCCGAGAAGTACATTTACATGCAAAGGTCTACAGATACTGACCTTGGAAATAAAGACCAGTATTTATACTTGGGTGACAGGAAATTCTATTGTTCAAGAGCACTAGTTCATTGACTGGTGCAGTCCTGGGACCCAGACTCTATGTACATTTTATTCAAAACCTACCTGTGCTCATGTCCTAGAGGCAGGAATGGTACGTGCTGATAAGCCTTTTTTCTCTTTCTCAGGAAAAGTAAAAGTGAGCCATACTTACTCATTGCCTGATGAGACTTGTCCAGAAAGACTTTACAACGCTCTCCCCTTACTATGTTAGACTTCCATTCAAAGCCTACTGCTATAAAGACCCAATGCTAGTTTTCAAATTTAAGACTTGTGGAGTTGAAATGCCAGCTCTTCGGCACAAGCATCACTAACGCCTTCCAAACTGCCTTCACACAAGCCCCGGGTTGCTTTCAGTTTTTCCAGGGAGGAGCAGGAAGAACATTGTAGCTAGCTACTGTGATAGCGCTGTTCTTCAAGTTCATTTCTGTCCTAACCATATCAGGTGCAGTGCGATTTTTCCTCCCCAGTTGTGTGGTGGAGAAATTTCTGGGACCCGGTTCCTCCTTTCTGTGCTTACAAAAGCCTCCTTGTTGACCCTTTCTCTGTTCAATTGCACAGTCAATCCATGCTCGAGACAACACTTAAAGTCCTGCTCTGGTTCAAAGCCACTGCAGCCCTTGAGAAGCCTTTCATGAGGGTGCGTGGGATGGTTCTCTTACCATTGTGGGGATGGAAAGGAATACTGCATTGTGAGCAGTGAGTCAGAAGGATCAGCTAT
>JAPYYD010003123.1:0-14522 GCA_028551405.1 Uromys caudimaculatus
TTCCCCTGTACCCATGTGTTCGAGGCTTTTCCCCACTTTCTCTTCTATTAGATTCAGTATATCTGGTTTTATGTGGAGGTCCTTGATCCACTTGGACTTGAGCTTTGTACAGGGAGATAGGAATGGATCAATTACCATTCTTCTGCCTGTAGACCGCCAGTTGAACCAGCACCATTTGTTGAAAATGCTGTCTTTTTTCCACTGGATGGTTTTAGCTCCTTTGTCAAAAATCAAGTGACCATAGGTGTATGGGTTTATTTCTGGGTCTTCAATTCTATTCCATTGATCTACCTGCCTGTTTAGGAACTTTTCCCCTGTACCCAGGTGTCCAAGACTTTTCCCCACTTTCTCTGGGAGAAGGGACTGAAGGACCTGAGGGAGTTTGCAGCCCCATGGAGGGAGTAACAGTGTCAACTGCCCTGACACACACACACACACACACACACACACACACACACACACACACACACACCGTCCTCCTGGAGGCTGGACCACCAACCAAAGAATACACATCGAGGGACCCATGGTTCAGACCACGTATGTGGCAGAGGAGGGCCTTGTTGGCCATCAGAGCGAGGAGAGGCCTTTGGGCCTGAAGGTGTTAGAGGCCCCAGTAAAGGGGAACGTCAAGGTGGGAATACGGGAGTGGGTGGGCGGGCGGGTGGGAGGTGGAATACTCTCATAGAGGCGGGGAGTGGGAGGGGATAGGGGGTTTCCAAAGAGGAGACCTAGAAAGGGGGAAACATTGGAAATGTAAATAAAGTATCTAAAAATAAAAATTAAAAAAAATCAGGTGTTTCACTCAAGAAGCTGAGACAGAAGGGCTGATGTGAATTCAAGACCACCTGTGCTACACAGTGACTAGACTGGCCTGGATGTAATCTAGAAGAAGAGGAGGGGAGGGGGAGGAGGAAGGGGAGAAAGGAATAGGAGAAGAAGGAAAAGAAGAGGAGGAGGAAGGAGAAAGATGTAATTTCAAAAAAGAAGAGGAGGAAGGAGGAAGGAGGGGGAAAGACAAGGGGCTGGAAAGATAGCTCAGTGGTTAAGAACAATTGCTATTCCTGAAGAGGCCCCAGGTTGGGTTCTCAGTACACACAAGTGGCTCACAACCATTTATAACTCTAGTCCCAAGAAATCTAGCCTCCATTGGCCTGCAGCAGGTATGATGTTATACATACATGTAGACCAAACACTTATACATATGAAATAAAAAAAAATAAAATCTAAATTGAAAAGAAAAAAAAATCAAACAACTCTAGCCATCTTTTATGTAAGTTAAATATTTACACACTAATCTAGAAGATAATGCACAATAGATCATGAAATGGGTTTTTCCTATGAAAACCTATAGTGTTGGCATCAGTCAGGAGTCTAGCATATAGCATGGAGTACTAAAACAATGAGGCATGAAACAATTCAGTCAACAACTGACCATACACTTGTCAGTACTTCTAGGAGATTTGCTTTTTCTTAAGTCAGAGTTTCACTATAGCCCATATTGATCTCAAACTCATGGAAATCCTCCTGTCTCAGCCTCCTGAGTGGCTAGATTACAAAAATGAGCCACCAACCCAGTTTCCAATGAGATTATACAGGAGCTAAGAATTCCTATTTGCAGGACATCCTATTGCAGTACACTATCATGTGTTTGTGGTAAATACTAGGGTAATCCATCTACAGTGCTGGGCCTGTAAAAAAAAAACAAAAGTAGATATCACACACAAGTCACATGATAATGACATCAAGCAGCTATGTACCTAGTTTCTATTGTTTGTCATTATTTTAGAGTACCCCTTTTACTTATGATAATATGTCTATGCAAACATGACTCGTGTTTAAAATTTAGAACTTGAGAGTCTGAGACAAGATCACAGAGAGGTGGGAGTCAGTCTGGACTACACAGTGAATTTCAAGATAGCCTAGGCTATGAAATGAGACCCTGCTTCAAAAAAAAAAAAAAGATTCAATAGAAATTTAGTGCCAAACAGTCCAGAGTGCCATGCCAATAACCTCATACATACTGATTTTCATAAGGCCTTGTGGTTGCATCATTTCTCCTGCTTGATTTAATCTCATGTTGTTTTTCTTTATGGCCCCTATACATACAAGATGCACTGCTAATGGATGTGAATTGTGATGATGACGTACTGTCATAGCCGTCATCAGCGACTGACTGGGATAGGACGGTACAAATAACTAAAGATTACGGTGGTGGAACATCAGCCAGTGGATGTTTCTTGGCAACCAGACACCCCCATTCCCCAACCCTGTGATCCTGAAGAACAGAAAGAAAATGACAAGAGCTGATAAAGAACATGTCTCCTCCAAGGATTGTAAGAAGGGCCTGTATTATAACAGAGAAAGTTCTCATAACCCGGACTGAGGAATAGAAACAGAAATGTATCCTATGGCCATCACGGCCAAAGCTAAAAGTCAGAAATTTAAGGAAAACAATTGCCAAGTATGGTAATACAGGCCCCTGTGATCCCAGAATGCAGGAAATTGAGACAGGACATAGAGCCCTAGACCAGCCTGGGCTACATAGTCAAACCTTGTTTCAACTACTCCTAGTTTTGGCTATTTTAAACGGGTTGAAAATGGAGCATGGTACTGTGGCACATATCTGTACTTCCAGCATTTGGGAAATGAAAGCAAGAGTATCAGGGATTCAAAGTCAACCTCCAATACATAGTGACTTTTAGGCTAGCCTGGGCTACATGTGACCCTGTCTGAAAACAAACAAAATATCCGTATTCCTTAACTAACATGAGAATGAGGGGTGAGTGTGTGAAGACTCACATGAAGGCAGCTGAAGGATTTTTAGGAACTCATAAGCTGATTGAGTAGGAAAGTTGTTTGTTGTCCGAGCAGATATGACAAGAACACTTTGGCAGAATAAATAGAACAATCTGGATGGTAACAGCAATATACTCCATTTGATTTCACTGTAGCTTTATTGCAACCTGCATGTGCTGTTGGTTTGGGGGATGCTTGTTTATTTGTTTGCTTTACAAATTGATGACATCCTACATACAAGGGAGTCTCTCAGCATTATCTCTGATGGCCGGAGCTCACTTCATGTGTCTGAAGCATGTTATTATTATGTTGTTCATGGAGACCATTGATACTCTCTGTGGTAGGGAACTAAAATCATAGTGTTTCCAAAGTATGTTTGCATCCTAATATTCCTCAGCTGCACATCTGTCTTAGTTTGGATTTTCCTGCTGTAAACAGACACCATGACCACGGCAACTCTTATAAGGACAATATTTAATTGAGGCTGGTTTACGGGTTCAGAGGTTCGGTCCATTATCATCAAGGTGGGAGCATGGCAGCATCCAGGCAGATATGGTGTAGAAGGAGCTAAGAGTTCTACATCTTGTTCGGAAGGAAAACAGAAGACTGGCTTCCAGGGAGCTAAGATGAGGGTCTTAAAGCTCACACCCACAGTGGCACACTTCCTCTAACAAGGCCACACCTACTCAAATAAGGCCACACTTCCAAATAGTGCCACTTTCTGAGCCAAACCTATTCAATCCATCACAACACCCATGAAACATATCACTTTCCAGAATACTGTAGGCAATTAAGTAAAATGTAATAGCAAGAATTTGGATATCTCAACACATCTAAAAGACAAAAACTAGGGACTGAGAGATGGCTCAGTAGTTAAGACCACATATTGCTCTTACAGAGGACCTAGGTTCAATTCCAAGTATTCACATGGTGGCTCACAACAGTCTGTTACTCCAGTTCCAGGGGATCCCACACTCCCTTCTGGCTTCTGTGAGCACTGCACAAATGTGGTACACAGACATACATGCAGGCAAAACACCCACACACAAAAAATAAAGAGAAAACATGGAAGTTAAGTATATATAAACACAAAAAAGGTATAATAAAAAATAGGGCATTCGAAATAAAACGTGAACAGATCTTCAATTCTATTTCATTGATCAACCTGTCTGTCTCTCTACCAGTTCCGTGCAGTTTTTATCATTTGCTCTATAGTACAGCTTGAGGTCAGGGATGGTGATTCCCCAAAAAGTTCTTTTTCTTTTCTTTTTTTTTCTTGTTGTTGTTGTTGTTGTTGAGAATAGTTTTGGCTATCCTGATTCTTTTTTCCATATGAAGTTGAGAATCGCTCTTTCCACGTCTGTGAAGAGTTGTGTCGGAATTTTGATGAGGATCGCATTGAATGTGTAGACTGCTTTTGGTGAGATGGCCATTTTCATTTTCACTATGTTAATTCTCCCAACCCACGAGCATGGGAGATCTTTCTATCTTCTGAGGTCGTCTTTGATTTCTTTTTTCAGGGATTCTTATCATACAGATTTTTCACTTGCTTGGGTAAGATATTTTATACTATTTGAGGCTATTGTGAAGGGTGTTGTTTCCCTAATTTCTTTCTCAGCCTGTTCAATCTGACTTAGAAGGGGGAAGAAAATAATCATGGGAGGCAGAGGGAGGGAGGACTCTGGGTGGGTGAGGGGTGGGAGAGGGGAAAAAGAAGACAGGATAAGATATGGGCGGATGGGATAGGAGAGAAGCCCTGAGGGCCAAAAGAAAGAATGGAATTAAGCAGCCCCAGAGCTCTGGTTAATAAACCTAAACCTCTTGCAAATTGCATGGACAGTTGCCTCCGTGTCTCTTTGAGAGGAGTCCTCCCTGGAAGAAAGGCTGATTGAGTCTTTCATTTGATGTGTTGGCCAGGAAATAAGGCTCTCCCTCTCTGGGACCAGACAGTGGCATTCGGAGGCTCCACTCGAGCAGGTATGCTTTGTCTCCCTCTTTGTCTGTTTTCTGTCCTCCTCCTCTTCTGTGGCGCCTACTTTCGGTTTTGCTTGTGAGCCTCTGGGCACTTCTGTGCCACCTCTGGGCACTTCCGGGCTGCCTGTCTGGGCACTTTTGTACCACCTGTCTGGTGGTGTTTGCAGCGGGTAGATGTACCTGAACACTACAGCCACAGAGGGACCAAGCGGTGCCCCAGACCCTTTCAATTTGCCTGATTCTCACCTTCTTGCGACACCCTGTTGGTGGCAGCATCTTCACCCACCACTTAGTCTGTTCTTGTCTTGTCTTTGTTTTTTGTGGCGGGGACAACTCGGACTTTTTACTTTCATTCTTTGTGTTGCTTGTATTCTTGTTGGACTGATATTTTCGAGAATGGGACAGACCGTCTCTACTCTTGCTGGAACTGACTCTTGCACATTGGACTGATGTTAGGGCCAGAGGACAGAACCTCTCACTCTTAATTAAGAAGGCTAAATGAACCACGTTTTGCTCTTCTGAGTGGCCGACGTTTGAAACAGGATGGCTGCTGGCAGGAACTTTCTCCCAAGACCTGATCCAAGCCGTGAAAAACAAAGTAATGGCTTACCCGGACCAAATCCCTTACATATTGATCTGGGAAGACCTGGCAGCTAACTCTACGCAGTGGGTCAGATCCTTTCTCCCCTCTCCCTCTTCTCAGATATTTCCCCTCCAGGACTCGAGGACCCTGATTCAGTGGAAGAAAGTCCTCCAGGATGCGGGAACTTCCGGCCTCCTTCTCCTTGATCCTCCTCCTCCTTACCCACCATCTCTCTCTCCTCAGCCCTTCACCACCACCCACCCACCCCCGTGTCAGAGGGAGAGCCCGGACCAGCTATGGGGACCCATAACCAGTGGGCCACCTCGCCTGTTACCAAAGACACAGTGGCTCTCCCCCTCCGGGCTATGAGTTCACCTGATGCAAGTGGAAATCAATTCTTCCAATATTGGCCCTTTTCCTCCTCTGACTTATATAACTGGAAATCCCCAAATCCCCCATTCTCTGATAGCTGTAAGGACCTCATTAACCTATTAGAGTCCATTTTTTTCACCCATTAGCCTACTTGGGATGATTGTCAGCAGTTGTTGCAGGTTCTTTTTACCACTGCAGAGAAAGACTGCATTATCTTGGAAGCCCGGAAAAATGTACTCATGAATGATGGCCTGCCTTCACCAAACCCAGCAACCATTGACGAGAGGTTCCCCCTTAGATGCCCGAACTGGGACTACAACTTTCCTGAAGGTAGGGAGCACCTCAAAATCTACCTGTTGGCAGGTCTCAAGGGGGCGGCTCAGTGTCCCACTAATTTGACTAAGGTTAGAGAAGTAATGCAGGGGCCTGATGAATCCCCAGCAGTTTTTCAAGAAAGGATCATGGAAGTCTTCTGCCAGTATACTCCCTACGACCTGAATAGTGAGGAGCATAAGGCTACAGTGACCATGGCCTTTGTAGATCAATCTAACAGAGATATTAAGAGGAAGTTGCAAAAACTAGAGAATTTACAGGACAAGTCTCTAAAAGATTTAGTGCAAATAGCTGAGAAAGTGTACTACAACAGAAAGACAGAAGAGGAGATTAGAGAGAGAAGAAAGAACAGGAAGAAAGAGAGAGAAAGAGAGGAGGCAAGAGAAGAATCTACAGAGGATCTTGACAACGGTGGTCCGAGAATGTGAGAAGGCATGAGCCCAAGCTCAAAGACGGGAGGGAGCCTCTCGCCAAAGATCAATGTGCCTATTGCAAGGAGAAGAGTCATTGGTTAAAGGAGTGCATCAACAAAAAGAAACAGGGGAGCCACCAGTGGGATAAGCACCCTCGTGACTCCAAGGTACTGGCAGTTCAAGATGATAGTGAATAGGAAAGATGGAATTCGGATCCCTCCTCGAACCTAGGGTAACCCTTATAGTGGAGGGGAAGCCTACCCAGTTTCTCGTAGACACAGGGGCTCAACACTCCATGCTCCTAGAATCTGAAGGCCCGTATCCACCAAAAAGACTTGGGTCCAAGGTACCACTGGGACCAAACAATACTCATGGACTACCTGAAGATCTGTTGATCTAGGAATGGGCCAGGTATCCCACTCGTTCTTACTCATGCCTGATTGCCCATACATACCCCTTGTTGGGAAGGGACTTACCAACCAAGATGGGGACTCAGATTCATTTTGGCCCAGAAGGGACCCGAGTTAAAGGTCCTGATGGCCGGCCCATCCATGTTCTCACCCTCTAACTAGAGAATGAATACCAGATATATGAAACTGAGCAAGAGAATTTCCATGATAAGGATTGGTGGCTCAAAGAATTTCCTCTCACTTGGGATGAAACTGCTGGTATGGGAAGAGCTGTCAACCAGCCTCCTGTGCACGTTCAATTAAGAGCACAGGCAGACCCCATAGTGGTTTCTCAATATCCCATGCCACATGAACCCTGCGAGGGCATCAGGTCCCACATTGAGCACTTCCTCCAACTTGGCATTCTATGAAAGTGCCGGTCTGCCACCATTATTGCCTGTCCGGAAGTCTGGAACCAATGACTACGGCCCAGTCCAAGATCTCCAAGAGGTAAACAAACAGGTGGCCGACTTGCACCCAACAGTTTCAAACCCTTATAATTTGTTGAGTACTTTGCCTCCCTCCAGAATTTGGTACACTGTCCCTGACCTAAAGGATGTATTCTTCTGTCTGCCCCTGGCAGAAAGAAGCCAGGATTACTTTGCTTTTGAATGGAAAGATCCAGAGTCCAGTCAAACAGGACAGCTCACTTGGACTAGACTCCCACAGGAGTTTAAAAATTCCCCCACCATCTTTGATGAGGGTCTCCATCGGAACTTGACTGTGTATCGAGAAGCTAACACCAAGGTAAGCCTTTTCAATATATAGATGACCTTCTTCTGGCCATAGAAACCAAAGAAGAGTGCTTACAGGGAACCCAAAACCTCCTCAAGGAACTCAGGGATCTAGGCTACAAGGTGTCGGCAAAAAAAAGCCCAGATATGCCAAAGAGAGGTAAGCTACCTGGGGTATCTGCTTAAGGATGGCCAGCAATGGCTCTCTGAAGCCAGAAAGCTTTCTGTATTCCACATACCACCTCCCAAAAATCCCAAAGAAATGAGAGAGTTCCTGGGAACTGCTGGTTTCTGTTGCCTGTGGATCCTTGAGTTTGCCAAAATGGCAGCCCCCCCCCCGTATCCCCTCACTAAAAGTGGGAGTCCCTTCTTGTGGGGGGCAGAAGAAAAACAGGCATTTGACACCATAAAAGTAGCCCTTATGTCTGCCCCCGCATGGGGGTTGCTAGATGTGACCAAGCCCTTCCACCTCTACGTGGCTGAGAATAAGGGTATAGTGAAAGGGGTCCTGACACAGAAGCTGGGCCCCTGGACAAGGTCAGTGGCATATTTGTCAAAAAAACTAGACTCAGTGGCAGCCAGTGGCCCTCCTGTCTGTGTATTGTGGCTGCTATGGCTGTGATGGTAAAAGATGCTGATAAACTGACCATGGGCCAAAATCTAAAAGTGACTGCCCCCCATGCCTTGGAGAGCATGATCAGTGGCTTACCAACACCCGGATGACACACTGCCAGACCCTTTTGCTAAATTCAGACTGGATCACCTTTTCTGCCCAGGCAAACTTAAACCTTACTACCTTGCTCCCGGATCCAGAGCTTGATCCGTCCATCCATGATTGCCAGGCCATCCTGGCCGAAGCACATGGGTGGCAAAAGGACTTATCTGACACCCCACTGACGAACTCAGATACTACGTGGTACACGGATAGGAGTAGTTTCATTTCAGAAGGTAAGCGGAGAACGGTGGCAGCTGTGGTAGATGACCATCAGACAATCTGGGCCCAGGATCTTCCCGAAGGTACTTCAGCTCAGAAGGCTGAGTAGTCCTTGAATTGGGAGCTGGCAAAAAGATAAATATCTACACAGACAGTCCGTATGCTTTTGCCATGGCTCATATACATGGGGCAATCTACCAGCAGAGGGGACTCCTCACCTCCGGCAGAAAAGAAATTAAAAATAAGCCTGAGATTGTCCATTTGCTGAAAGCATTGTTTTTACCAGCCCAAGTGAGCATAATCCATTGCCCTGGGCACCAAAAAGGAGATTCTCCTCTTGTAAGGGGAAATAATCTGGCAGACCAAGTGACCCAAGAAATAGCATTGTCAGGCCATCCCACTCCGCAAGTGTTAGTCCGCAAAGCCGACTCCAAAAGACTGATTTAAAGTGGATACAGGAAGACCCTACCAACTATTACAATGAGGAAAATGGAATTTGGTATCATCAATTGGGGAAATGCATCCTACCTCAAGAACAGGCTAAGGCCATGGTTCACCACTGGACTCATCTTGGGGTAGATAGACTGATAAAGACTGTAGAGAAGTCTGGTGTATTCATCCTCAACCTGAAGCCTCTGATAGAGCAGATCGTGTATCAATGCCAGCAGGTGAATGCATGTAGGACTAAAGTAGAACGAGTTAAGAAACCTAGGGGAGACTGGCTCGGAGTATATTGGGAGGTCGACTTAACTGAGGTAAACCCTGGCAAATATGGGCATAGGTACTTATTAGTATTTATAGACACTTTTTCAGGGGGGGTTCGAAAGCTTTCCCACCCAGAAGGAGACGGCCGCTGTGGTAGCCAAAAAGATCCCTAACCTAATGAAAGAGATGAACATAAATATACAAGAAGCCTACAGAACTCCAAATAGATTGGACCAGAAAAGAAATTCATCCCCTCACATTATAGTGAAAACACCAAATACACAAAACAAGGAAAGAATATTAAAAGCAGTAAGAGAAAAAGGTCAAGTAACATATAAAGGCAGACCTATCAGAATTACACCAGACTTCTCACCAGAGACTATGAAAGCTAGAAGATCCTGGGCAGAACTCATACAGACCCTAAGAGAACACAACTGCCAACCCAGGCTGCTATACCCAGCAAAACTCTCAATTACCATAGATGGTGAAAGCATAATATTCTATGACAAAAACAAATTTTCACACTATGTTTCCACAAACCCAGCCCTACAAGGGATAATAGATGGAAAATGTCAACTCAAGGAGGGAAACTACACCCTAGAAAAAGCAAGAAAGTAATCTTTCAACAACTCAAAGGAAGATAGCCACACAAACATAAAAATAACATCTAAAATAACAGGAACCAACAATCACTATTCCTTAATATCTCTGAACACCAATGACTCAATTCCCCAATAAAAAGACATAGACTGACAGACTGGATCGATAATGAGGACACAGCAGTTTGCTGCATTCAGGAAACGCACCTCCGTGATAAAGACAAATACTACCTCAGAGTAAAGGGCTGGAAAACATGTTTCCAGGCAAATGGTCCCAAGAAACAGGCTGGAGTAGCCATTCTAATATCAGATAAAATCAACTTTCACCCAAAAGTCATCAAAAAAGATAAGGAAGGGCACTTTATCCTCATCAAAGGAAAAATCTACCAAGAAGAACTCTCCATTCTGAACATCTACGCTCCAAATGCAAGAGCACCCACATTCATAAAAAGAAACTTTACTAAAGCTCAAAGGACACATTGCACCTCACACAATAATAGTAGGAGACTTCAACACCCCATTATCATCAATGAACAGATCTTGGAAACACAAACTAAACAGAGACACAGTGAAACTAACAGATGTTCTGAACCAAATGGATTTAACAGAAATCTATAGAACATTTCAACCTAAATCAAAAGAATATACCTTCTTCTCAGCACGTCATGCTACCTTCTCTAAAATTGACCATATAATCAGTCGCAAAACAAAACTCAACAGATATAAGAAGATTAAAATAATCTCATGCCTTCTATCAGATCACTACAGATTGAGGCTGGTCTTCAATGGCAACAACAACAGAAAGCCCACATACACCTGGAAGCTGAACAATGCTCTATGATAACTTGGTCAATGAAGAAAGAAAAAAAGAAAGAAATGAAAGGCTTCCTAGAATTTAAGGAAAATGAAGTACAACATACCCAAACTTATGGGACACAATGAAAGCAGTATTAAAAGGAAAACTCATAGCTTTTAGTGCCTCCAAAAAGAAACTGGAGAGAGCATACACTAGCAGCTTAACAGCACACCTGAAAGCTATAGAACAAAAAGAAGCTAATGCACCCAAGAGGAGTAGAAGGCAGGAAATAATCAAACTCAGGGCTGAAATCAACCAAGTAGAAACAAAAAGAACTATACAAAGAATCAACAAAACCAGGAGCTGGCTCTTTGAGAAAATCAACAAGATAGATAAACCCTTAGGCAGACTAACCAAAGGGCACAGAGACAGTATCCAAATTAAGAAAATTAGAAACGAAAAGGGAGACATAGCAGCAGATTCTGAGGAAATTCAAAAAATCATCAGATCCTACTACAAAAGCCTATATTCAACAAAACTGGAACATCTGGATGAAATGGACAATTTTCTAGACAGATACCAAATACCAAAGTTCTTACTACAGAAGCCTATACTCAACAAAACTGGACAATCTGGATGAAATGGATAATTTTCTACATAGATACCAAATACCACTGTTAAGTTAGGATCAGATAAACCATCTAAACAGTCCCATAACCCCTAAAGAAATAGAAGCAGTCATTAAAGGTCTCCTAACCAAAAAAGCCCAGGACCAGATGGATTCAGTCTAGAATTCTATCAGACCTTCAAAGAAGACCTAATACCAATACTCTTCAATCTATTCCACAAAATAGAAACAGAAGGAACACTACCCAATTCATTCTATGAGGCCACAGTTACACTGATACCAAAACCTCACAAAGACCGAACAAAGAAAGAAAACTTCAGACCAATTTCCCTTATGAGTATCGACGCAAAAATACTCAATAAAATTCTCGAAAACCAAATACAAGAGCACATCAAAACGATCATTCATCATGATCAAGTAGGCTTCATCCCAGGGATGAAGGGATGGTTCAATACCTGGAAATTCATCAATGTAATCCACTACATAAACAAACTCAAAGAAAAAACCCACATGGTCATTTCATTAGATGCTGAAAAAGCATTTGACAAAATTCAACATCCCTTCATGATAAAAGTCTTGGAAAGATCAGGAATCCAAGGCCCATACCTAAACATAGTAAAAACAATATACATCAAACCAGTAGCCAACATCAAACTAAATGGAGAGAAACTTGAAGCAATCCCATTAAAATCAGGGAGTAGACAAGGTTGCCCTCTCTCTCCCTATCTATTCAATATAGTAATTGAAGTTCTAGTTAGAGCAATTAGACAACAAAAGGCGGTCAAAGGCACTCAAATTGGAAAGAAAGAAATCAAAATTTCACTATTTGCAGATGATATGATCGTATACTTAAGTGACCCGAAAAACTCCACCAAAGAACTGCTATAGCTGATAACTTCAGCAAAGTGGCCGGATATAAAATTAACTCAAACACATCAGTAGCCTTGCTATACTTGAAGGATAAACAGGCTGAGAAAGAAATTAGGGAAATGACATCCTCCATAATAGTCACAAACAATATAAAGTATCTTGGTGTGACTCTAACCAAACAAGTGAAAGATCTGTATGACAAGAACTTCAAGTCTCTGAAGAAAGAAATTGAAGAAGACCTCAGAAGATGAAAAGATCTCCCATGCTCATGAATCAGAAGGATTAGTATAGCAAAATTAGTCATCCTGCCGAAAGCAATTACAGATGCAACGCAATCCCCATCAAAATTCCAACTCAGTTATTCATAGTCTTAGAGCAATTCTCAAATTTATTTGGAATAACAACAACAACAAAAAAAAAAAACAGAATAGCAAAAAATATTCTCAACAACAAAAGATGTTCTGGGGTAATCAACATCTCTGACCTCAAGCTGTACTACAGAGCAGTAGTGATAAAAATTTCATGGTATTGGTACAGAGACGGGCAGGTAGATCAAGGGAATAGAACTGAAGACCCAGAAAAGAACCCACACACCTATGGTCACTTGATCTTTGACAAAGGAGCTAAACAAGATTTTTATTCCCTAAATGAGTCCATCTGTGCATTTCCCCTTTTAAGTCTTTTGCTAGCTTTCTGGGGAGTATAGTTTTTCCTTTTTGTGTGTGCCATTGCCCTTTCTTCTCTAGGTAATAGTTGGTAGGGTGGCTAGCCATCTGAGTCCTTTCTTCTTCAGTATATTCTAAGTGAGGCCATCCCCTAGTCCAGTCCCATTTCCCAGCAGGTGTCTCCTGCAGGCCCATAACCAGGATAGGCTCCTGCATAGCCACTTCTTGAACTACTTGATCTACCTGGTTATTGCCCTGGGCCACTGAGTCTCTTCCCTTCTTATGTCCTGGGCAATGAGTAACACTCACAGTTGCTGGCTTCATCAGGGCATCTAAGAGAGCCAAGATTTCCTGCTTGTTTTTTTAATTTTTATTTCCCTCTGATGTGAGCAGTGCTCTCTTTTGGTATATAGCCCTGTGGATGTGGGCTCTGGCAAAGGCATACCTGCTATCCATGTAAATGTTAATTTTCTTACGAGCCCCAAGTTCCAAGGCTTTAGTGAGGGCAATTATCTCCATTTTCTCTGCCGACATGAAGGGGGGGGGTACAGGTTCAGCCTAGATGACATTTGTTCCATCCACCATGGCAGTACCTGCTTGTCTCTGACCTTCATGGAGAAAACTGCTCCCATCTGTAAACCAGGTAGCCTCGGCTCTTGGCAGGGGTCAGTCAGAGAGGTTTCTCCTTTTGGGCCAGTTAGTTGAGGTCTGTCAGGCCGGAAGTGTATCTGTGCCCCCATTTTGGAGAGTATGTCTTGTCCCAATGGAGGGTAGGGACAGTCTGGGGTGACATTAAATGAATGGGATACCCGGCCCATCCCTAGGTCCACGGTTCTTCGGGTAGTCCATGAACACAGTTTGGTGCCAGTGACTTCTTGGACCCAAGACTGTTTTTTGTTTTTTTTTTTTGAAATGGGTCCATTGGCTTGGAGGACCGAGTATTGGCCCCCGTGTACACCAAGAATTGAGTGAGTTTCCCCTCTACTCTCAGAGTTACCCTGGGTTTGGGGAGGGGCTCCAACCCTGTTGCCCCTAATCATTGTCTTCACCCAGGGCTAACACTTTGCCATTTGGGGCACTTTTCCCAAGGCCTGAGATTTCCTGTTCCCAGCTTCCATTTGTTAGGGCACTCTCCAGCGCAGAGGCCTCTCTCCTTGCAGTATGTGCACTGGTCTTTTCCTATCTCTCTTCTCTGCTTTCCCTAACTACTGTAGCCAGGACTCTGTAGATTCCTTCCTTCTCTGTCACTTTTCTTCCTTTCTCTTTCTCTGCTCCTTCTCTGTTATGGTCAGCAACCTGCACTAAATCCCTCAATGACTTACGCTGTAAGTCTTTCCTGATATCTCTATTAGCTTTGTGCTTCTAACTGCTGGGGTCATAGATTGTATACTTATGGAATGCCTCCATGAGTCACACTAGAATGGCTGCAGGCAACTTGTCTTGTCCCTGCTTAACCTCACGTACCTTGGTCAGATTTGTGAGCCATCATGTGGCCCCCTTGAGACCTGCCAATGGAGTCTGGTGGTGGAACTTCAGGTGCCCATTACCTTTTGCCATATTAAAGTTCCAGTTAGAATCAGCGCCGGGACAAAGATCCCTCTCAGGACATCGCAAGACCCAGCAGAGGGCCAAAGACACGCCCCACAGCTCACCAGGTACTGCCCCGAACCC
>JAPYYD010003124.1:0-14518 GCA_028551405.1 Uromys caudimaculatus
CCACAACACACACACTCTGAAAAGGTTAGACAGTTAAACTATTGTGGGAATAGACACAAAATATTGCATGGGGAGTTAGAGGGAAGAAACACACAGAGACATAATGCACTGCAAATTAAAATCATTTATAAAGTGCAACAGGCACCCACTAGAAGGAAAATGATTAGTCAGCAGAAGTGGGTGGCCTGTTACCTAGTCACAGGGTATTTCCATGGGACAACAGAGAATGTATTTATTGGAGACTTGCTGATGTGCAAACATATTATTGCCAGGCCCTGAGGACACTAGGCTAAATTATTTGCCTGAAAATACTTTTGTTTTTTCTCAGCCCTGTGAGCACCTCTGGCATTCTTTAGCAAGTGTGCCCTCCCACAAGATAGAATCTTCAGCTCTGAGGCTGCCCCTGATGGCTCTGTGACCATACAGGGCAGAGGGGCTTTCTTGAAGAGGTCACCACAGTCCTCTGGAGATCACACAGTATGGCCACCTTTGCTTAATGGTGCTAACAGGATCTCTGTGTTGGGCTTTGGCCCTGCTTTCCATGTCTGAGAAGCCCAAGGAGCTTGGAGGGTTCCATTCATCTCTCAGTCCTGAAGACAGGAATAGGTGCCAGCAAGCAGAGCCTTGCTGCTGCTAAATGAGGGATGCATCTGGGAAGAAAAGTGAACAAGACAGAGCTCCATTGGGGAAAACTGAACAGTGTGCAGTGTGATCGGGGAGAGATGGAGGGAGAGACACAGAAAGCTGCCCTGATCAGACTGCAGACAGAGCATGGGAAGCTTTAAGGGAAAGATAAGACAATATGCAGGATATTCAAAATGTCGCCTGGCACCTGGGAAACACTCCATCAATGACAGGTTAATTATTCTACCTTCATATTATGAGAAATATTAACAATTTGTATGTTTTAGTTACTTTTCATTACCCAAGGGCTGTTTCTGAATTTTAGAATCATCCAAAAAGCTTGTTGTTACAAAGAGCATGCTTTTTCAATCTGCACTATCAGGGTTTTTTTGTTTTGTTTTGTTTTTATAAAAAGCCCAACCAAGCTCCATAGGACTGATCATGACAGCACAAACTAAACCCACCATCACCATGAACGCTTTCTGAGATCAAGGGCACAGCCTGATTCCAGGGAACTTGAAAGAGACTTTGCCTAGGCTTCCCCAATACAATAAGGTCATGGTGTCTGCATCCCAGTGCAGTCCAAGCTGCTTCTGAATTTTGCAATGGGTGATACGGCGCATCACTGGGAAGTATCTGAGTGGACCTAGAGCTTAGGGTTCCAGAGACAGAATTCCATGGAAAACACATAACAACAACAACAACAACAGCAACAACGGCTTGCCTGAGTCCCTACAAAAGAGGAGGTACCAGACTCAAGCTCTCCAAATCCCAAACACAACAGCAACTGGGTCTTTTCTTTGTTTGTTCCTTTGTTTGTTGTTGGTTTCTTACCTGGCCAGTTTTCTTTTTCTTCTTTGCTAACAGCATTGCCAAGCATTCTTTTCAGAGGCAGAGGCTTATCATTTCTAGACTATGTGTTTTGATTGTTCCTGACCGAGCCTAGCCCCACAGCAAAGCATAGGACTCAGCCCTACTCCATTGGTACTGACTTGGAGGGAATATATGACCCAAGTAAATCAATCGGATTCAGTTACAGGATGCTGCTGAAAGTGTTGTATGTAGGTAATCTCATTCTCTATGGGCTATGTTTTCTGGTGGCCACTAGGAAGAGAGGTCCTGCTTGGAGGTGATCTTGCTTAGGTCTTGACTGGGTCACTGTAAGGCTAGGTTCTCATTCTGTTGTTTCAGTTTTCTGGATCTACCAGACACCCTACTGGAGGAAGAAATAAGAGAGAGGTAGACAATAGATAAATTGATAAATACAGATATGAATAGACAGTAGGGGGTAGATGATAAAGAAGAAAGGCAGATATAGATAGACAATAAATACATACAGATTTATAAATAAGAAGATAAATGATAGCTATGTAGAGATATAGATACAGAGATAAATCAATATGTGGTATAGAGAAGGAGGGTAGTTAGGTGACAGAAGGATACACAGATACAAGGACATGAAGATAGATCAACACATAGGTGACTGGATGGATAGCTTACACTGGCTCTAGTTGAGTTTGTGTCACTTACAACTGGAAGAATTCCGAGAGAAATAAATGTCTGCTCTTCCCCAGCTATCCTCGGCCTCTTTACTGCTGTCCCTTGAGTATGGTGACTACTAAGTTCCTGAGTGCTTCTCCTCAGGGTGTGTCCGCTATGTTAATCAGCCAGGAGGCTTTGAAGCAATACTGTTGAGGTGCCCTGGCCCTGGCTTTTGGGAAGAGGAGGGATGATGGGGATGAGAGCAGAGTATATATGGGTAATAATGAACAGACATCCCTGCATGCCCCTCAGTGACATGGGAACTTAGCTCCCCAGTTCAGATGTCAGCTTCACCCCAAAAGCCTACATCAGAGAAGGCATGTTCACAGAAAAGCTGCTTCTGGGATGGCTGTTAGTGATATGGTTAGGATAGATCAGGAATATGGCTGGGGTGCCCAGAATCACAAGAAGTCAAAAGTGGAAAGATCTGGAATCCAGGATGGGCTGGCATTGTCTTACCGGGCCTTGTAAAATTCCACACAGACATATCCCCCATCTATAAACAGGAATAAATATGCCTTCATGCTTCTTGGGGCTTTTGGAGACTCAACGGTGATTAGAGAGTCATAAAATGACACTCTCTGCTTATTAATGTGTTGGGCTCCATATGCAGCACCTGCCTATCCTCCCTTGTGGAAAGTTCCTGAGAGGTAGGTGGTATTACGAGCCTTGTCACAGAGACAACAGAGCCCAGAGAAGTTTCCTGTTTTCACATAGAATATTAGTAGCAGTGGCAGAACTGAGTCTCATTGTGTGACTTGGGGCTATCCTGCAGCTTCCCTATGCAGTCCTGACCATTCAGGTCATAAGAGCCAAATAATCAAAGCATGCTGGGCTCTGAGATTTTTAACTTGTTATATTTTTCTCTAGGTAAATGTTCTTTTCAAAATCCTTGCCACCATCAGATAATTTACTGTCTTACTTCAGGCAGATAAATGTTTTAATACATAATCTTGAATCTCAGTAACCAAACACTTTAAAACTACACTGCCCACTCATAGACTATTCTGAAGGGCTTTGGTTGGTGACCTTCCTGTAGTGATTCAGAGATGTGGCGTTGGTCTTGCTTGCAATATTGCCATTGCCTGTGGCCCTGGATATCCTGCTGCCTCCTTTACATACACTTGGAAAACAACAGAAGAGAGACAGAATAGCGCATGGAAAAGTTTCTATGGTTCAGGACCAGAACTTGGCCACTGAACTTTAGACATGTTCTTTGGCCAGGACTCAACCATACCAAACCCTGAAAATGAGGAAGTTCTTTTGAATGCATAAGAGTCACTGTCCTCAAAAGGTAACTAGATTTTCTGACTTATTCTTTGGTGATTTAACTGAATTTACTTTTGCCTATCTTCTGCCCAAGAAACCATGACAAAAAAAAATTGTTTTCAGATAGATATTTTGATATTTCATAACATATGAGAAAGAGGAAGATAACTCATCTCCTCATCTGTCACGTGATAACCATGTGATAAGATTATAGCACCAAAACACCCACACGCCCCACCCTACTAATGTGTCCTCAGCTGGCAGATCACAGCCCAACTTCTCTCCCAGAACTGTAAAGACAAATGCCTCACTCGAGATTAGGACCTCTTCATAGGGCAGCTACCAGCCAATGGCTTCGTGATGTGCAGGAATGCAGACCCAAGTCTCTTGGCTCAAGCTGGATCCTAGCTGCAGAGCTCCGGTGGGAATCCATCAAGAGGCTATGACTGTGTCACAACTTAACAAACCTTTTACAACCCTAGTCCTTCTCTCCTCAACAGATACAGCCCTAAAGATACTCCTCAATCAACTTCCTCTGGGTAAACTTCATCTCAGAGTCTGTTTCCTTGGAAACCAAGCCAAGGAAATTGGTGCCAAGAGTGGTTTAAAGAAGCAGACTCCAAGGTGGGGTTTTCTGGCTGGACTACCTGCTAAGTGGATGGCAATGAAATCACCACCATGGTTGTCATGGAGAATGAATATTGTTCCCTTCCCTCCCCCATCAGATGTGGTGGCAATTTGATCATTAATCTTCATCAGTGGTGGCCAGGAGTTGGGGTAGCTTTGGAAGAGACGGGTGGGGATGAGATTCTCTCTGACCCTAGAGAAGTATGACAAGGTAGTAATAGCAAGGACTGGAATCAGAAGGCTCTGCAGCAATCCACACACTGGGAAAAACAGCGAGTGGCTGAAGATGTTTAGTTATACATTAAAGCTGAATTGGATGCCGTATGGTATCTTTGGTTAGGCAATAAGTCTTTTAATTTTTTGCAGCCAAACAAGAAAAACACCAAGGACCAGGCCACATATTTAATTAAGAGAGAACCATGGTCTAGAGGTGGCTGAATTCTCTGCTTTAGAAAATTTGAGGTGAACCCCCAGATTCCCTTCGTATATCACTCACTAAGTATACTCTGTATATGTTCCCTTGGTGCTCAACTCCTCCCATTATAGGCCAGTGATTTCTTGGTGCCAAAACCTATCTTAGTTCAATACCATAGGTTGGTTGTGTGGAGGTAATTTTCTCTGTTGTGGAGGCTGGAATTCCAAGATTAAGTGCCAGCACCACTGGGGGTGGGGGACGATTTCTCTTCTAATAGATGGCCGCCTTCTCACTATGTCCTCATCTGGAAAAAAAAGGAAGGAGGAACATACAAAGAATACAAAGGTAGGACACACACACACACACACACACACACATACACACACACAGAGAGAGAGAGAGAGAGAGAGAGAGAGAGAGAGAGAGAGAGAGAGAGAGAGAGAGAGAGATCCTTCTTGTTATTCTGATACCAGTACTACGAGATTATGGTTCTAGACCTTTGACCTTATTTAGTTTTGATCTCTGCCTAAAATCTCCATCACCATATATAATCATAACACAGTTAGGACTTTAACATGTATATTTAGGTGACATAATTCAGTCCATGTCACCCCCTTCCTTGGTGACTATACAGGCTTCCACTTTGCACGAATCCATACATTGCCCCTGTCACCTTATCTCCTTGACACCAAACAAGTGACTAGGGTTTGGTTACAAATGAAGAGGAAGCACTAAGCCTTCAAGAGAGGATATGCATGCTTCCTAAAGGTGATATGGGCCAGCATACATAGGCATGATGCCTAGAGGTGTTGTAGGCCAGCATACTTGTCCCTATAGGAGACTGGAGAATATGCATGAGACTGGACCAATGGCACAGTCAGATAAGATGAGGGAGAATAATTTGAATGCATGGAAGATGGTAACACACTGACAGAGTGACTCTCAGAAGCATGGATAGAATTGTGATCCAAGTTAGGTAAAAATGTGGGATTTCTAGTACAACCTTCAATGAAGAAATTAAAAGGCTTAGAAGCTGCTTTATGTGAAGCCAAAAACCCGTTAGCCAACTATGCTCTGTAGTTGGGACCAGAAGACACTCTATTTGTCAAAGAAGTGAGCCCTGACGGGTGAGCCTGGCATGGATGTTGTTGAGAGTACAGTGACAGCCAACTTCCATGGTCCAGGATAATGACAGGAAGCACTATTTCAAAATTGGGCTCCTTGATAGCCGTGGGAATGACAGAGTCTCTGGATGACAGAGGTGGGACTGCAGTGCTCAGCCAGCCAGATGCAAGATGGATGTGATTCCTGTGAAAGGTGGCAGGGTCAGAGTGGCAACCAAGGGAGTCTGGAGCTCAGGGAGCTCTGGAAAAGCTTAATGGAATCTGGCATGGCTGAGGTGAGCTAGAAGGGTAGTCAATGACGAGCTGTAAAACCAGAAACTGGAAATCAACAATGGACAAGCAGAAGGCTGGAGCTGTTGTCTCAATAAAAAGTTAGGGTCCATAGAACAGATTTATGTCTGCCCAGCTTTTAGGTCCATCCATGCTTGATATAAGAAGAGACCGGGTTTATAGCAAAAAGATCCTACAATATTTAGCAAGTATAGAGACAGTCATTTACCTAGATCTTCTAAATAAAGGGACTCACAGCTACTTAACAGTGCACTGAGGAAAACCAAAACTGAGGTTGTGATTCCATGAACATCGTGATTTCCTAATCAAAGTGGGGGACTCGGGTGGCCAGCTATTAAATGGAGTCTTAACCTAGTTGTATCATTATTAGGCCCACCATATATCCAGTCTTACACAAGGGTCATTTTCCCACCCAAACCTAATATCCTAGGAACTGAGATGTTTGCTAATTGGAAAAGCCATTGTACATGTTCTCGGGCTTGCAGGCAAGAGCTGTCATGGTGTAAAGGCCAGTGGGAGCTTCTAAAATAGTCCTCTACCTGACACACAAGACTATAAATCAGACACTGTTGTGTATGAGGTGAATGATGGAATCAGTTCCATCTTTAGCGCCTGAGGATACAGAAGGTGTGAGGTCCCCTCCACATCTCCATGCAGAGATCTGGTTCCTATGGAAGCTACAGAGATCTTGAAGAATGAAAACATTCAGTAGTGCTCTCTGCCAGGGAGAAAGCTCATGTAGCATCTTAGCCAAAAGCAGGTCTACTTCAGACCCATGGCCTGGCTGTCTATTTACTGGATGAGCTTTCTCCATCCCAGTGAGGGAAAGGAAGCAGACATAATACATGTTCACCTGTACCAAGAACAGCTTGGAGTACCACCGTCTTCCCCAGGCTTATGTTTTCGTATCACTGGAAGGTTATGAATTATCAGGACCTTCAGGGAACAATCTTCTGGTGCATTATTAATAGCATCTGTTGACTATGAACAGGTGAACAGAGTGGCCACTGTGGAGGAGGTGCGAGCACTAAGCAGGATGGGAATTAATCCCACAAAGACATACGAACTATGATAACATCAAAACAAGTGAGGGGCCCAGAGACTTGAAGCAGACTGGGAGACCTATCCAGTCATAACAGATAAAACATCCTGTCTTCCACTTCTTATTGTGAAGAAGAAAGCACAGATCCTGGGTAGTTTTTGGGGTGCTGAGCAAAGCCTGTTCCCTACCTGGCATGAGGCTATGACTCATTTGTCAGGTGACATGGAAGATTGCTGACTGTGAGTGGAGCCAAGTCCAGAACCTGGCTCTTCAGCAGCTCCAGACTGCAGTGTGAGATGCCCTGCTGCTTGGGCCATATGGCCTAGCAGACCCTAAGGTACCAGAGCTGTTGGTAGTGTTTCTGGCAAACTCCGGGCAGGGGGGGGTATGTCATGTTCTTAGACTTCTAGAGTTCTAGAGCAAAGCTATGGTATCTGCAGCAGAGAAACTCCATCTAAAATGTCTATGGGCATCAGTTAGGGATGGAGCACCAGGCTATAGGATATAAAATGTAAGGTGGGGCAGACAATGGAACAATCCCTTGTAGCTCTGCAGAAGTACATCCAGCCATGGTCAGGGACAGGGGATCAGGGAATCAGGAAGCTGCATCACGTAACCCACACACTCCACAGCATCATACTTGGTACAGGCATTTCTCTGTTAACTACATGCAAGTATCCTTACAAATAGCTGGTGGTGGAGACAAGGCTAGTCTTGTATTATAGTTAACTTCAGCTGTTAACTTGAAAACCTGGGCAGAAAAAATCTCAGGAGAGATATTGACTCCATCAGATTGGCTTATGTGCCTATTTGTGGGACATTAACATGATTGCTGATTGATACAGGAAGGCCCAGTTCATTGTGGGTGGTACTACCCCTGAGCAAGTGGGCCTGGGGTGTATAAGAAAGACAGCTGAGCAAACCAGAGGAAGCCAATATGTAGCATTCTTTTATGCTCTCAGCTTCATGTTCTGCCTCTAAGTTCCTGTCTTGAGTTCCTGCCTTGGCTTCTCTCCATGATGGACTCTAAGTCAAATAAGGTCCTTTCTTCCCCCAAGGTGCTTTTGGTCTGTGTTTTATCACAGCAACAGAGAAGCCATGGATACGTGGATGTCCTTAGTGGGTCAGCTTGAGTCCAAATGATTGCTGCTTAAGTACAGCCCCATTTATGGGTGTTCACGGGAGACAGACCTGAGGGGAATAGCATACATTGCATTGGGCCATCCACTATGAGTGGAAACAGAAGTGGATGGAGATGAATGTATATCATTCGATATTTTATGTGGATTTAGAAAGTAGCAGAGAGTTGATTTGGGGATTGGGAAGCAGAGTAATTTACAAGTTGAGTCAAGGACATTGAGGAAGGGGGAGCTGTGTGTGGCCAATGTGAATATGGAGTGTGAAGTCTTTCATCTCTCATGTTAGAGATCATTAGAGAGTATCTGCACTGAGTTACACTGGACTTGCAAGTCAGCAGTTTAGTCAGTCTTATCCTAAAGCAGGACAGTTCTGAAGAACTAGCCTGCACCATGGCTCTGTAGGGCTGGAGGGCAGGGGAGTCAATACTTCGCCCTGCATGGACCCACTGCCTGGAGGGGAACCCCAGTCTACCAACTTGCTGCATGCATGTCTCTATACCAGTCAGTCTTCTGGATGGGGAAGCTAACGCACGGTGATGTCAGCTGTCACCTGTTCTGTGAAACTCACTGTCAGGGAGTGTGTGTGTGTGTGTGTGTGTGTGTGTGTGTGTGTGTGTGTGTGTGTGTGTGTTATTACATCATGGAGAACTCCTATTGATGAGATTTCTCCCAACATGTCCTTCCTTACCTGCCCTCAACATTGCCCTCAACATGTGAGCAGGCTATTCTGTTATGTTGTGGTTGTTGTTGTTGTTGTTTAAAAACAAAACAAAACAAAACCAAAACCAGAATCTCACTTTGTAGCTCTGGCTGTCCTGGAGCTCACTATGTAGACCAGGCTGTCCTCAAACTCACAGACATCTACCTGCCCCTGCCCCTGCCCCTGCCCCTGCCCCTGCCCCTGCCCCTGCCCCTGCCTCTGCCTCTGCCTCTGCCTCTGCCTCGAGTGCTGGGATTAAAGGCTTCTGCCACCATGCCCTGCTAGGCCCTTCTGTTTCTATCCTGTGAGCTCAGCATCTCATGGGACTTTAGCAGCACACCTAGAGATGTAGGCACTCCTGAAAATCTAGGCACCAAGACCATCTCTTGCCTCTTTCTCCTTGTGTCTAACATCAACTGAAAGAACTAAGAAAATTCCCAAAATCTAACATATCAACTAAAGAAAGAAGAAAGAAAAATTTTCAAAGTTAAAAAATGCATAATATTAGTTAAGGCTGGAAAAATATTAATAAATCTGGACTCTACATGAATAATAAAGAGATTGGACAGCACATTTGATTCATCCTAATCCACGATCTTCCATCAGAAGTGGGATGGGAAGATTATCTCTAAATGCTCTGAGTTGAGCTCCATTGCTTAGATATTATTTTTTGTTTCAAGACCAACATTTTCTCCATGGGGTAGCAGGGCTGGGGATTTGGCATGGAGAAGATGACTCAGACAACTTAGTTAGGGTTTCTATTGCTATAATTAAACAACATGACCAAAGCAAGCTGTGGAGATATATTTCAGTTTACAGCTCCACATCACAGTCAGTCACTGAAGGAAGTCAAGGCAGGAATTCAACATGGGAACCTTGAGGCAGTAGCCAATACAGAGGCCATAGAGGAATGCTGCTTACTGACATGGTCCCCATGACTTGTTCAGCTTGTTTTCTTATGCCATCCAGGACCACCTGTCTATAGTGACCTGGGACCTCCCACATCAATTACTAAGCAAGAAAATCTCCCACAAGTTTGCCTACAGGCCAATCTTATGGCATTTTCTCAATTGAAAAATCCCTCTCTCCAATGATTCTAGTTTGTGTCAAGTTGATATAAAACTAGGCAGATCTATCTATCTATCTATCTATCTATCTATCTATCTATCTATCTATCATCTATCTATCATGTGTCTACCTACCTACCATCTCTTATCTAACTATCATCTATTATCTATTAATAATCTACCATTCTATCCTCTGGTCCCTACTTCTTTGCTAGACTGAGAGACCAAGTTGAGCAATGACCTTGCTCTGGAAAAGATGCTGCCCATGGGGAACTGTGTCTTTGCATCCTGAGAGCCTTGAAGATTCTTCTGTTCCCTGTACATAGAGAATATGGTCCACAGTATTGCTTGGTTCTTGGGAAATCTTTAAAGTTTAGAAAAAACCAAGTAAACCCACTGGCCCTTTGGGCATCATAGTCCCATTAAAACAGTTTCAGAACTGTTCTTGGGGCTCATATTGGTCTAACCTGGGAGGATAAAAAACTACAGAAGCATAGGCCCAACACTCCTCTATCCATCCTCTCTCCACACAACCACAAGCTCTAGTGGTGAAGACTCAATCTCCCATCTAGACACAAATGTCGTCAGGCCCTGTGCAGGGTTTTGGGATGCTCTGCAGTGTAATAAGGCAGAAAAGTGGCCATATCTTTATTTTATTTATGACTTAATTTAAAAAAATAATGTGAAAAGGAGAGAACTCCTCATGTGACTGTGAAGTCTAGAACACAGGCTGAGCAGAGGCCAGAATTCGGTACTCGAGTGACATCATTAGGAATGGATCTCCCCTTTCCTCCTTCCCTTCTGTCTCAGCACTGCCTGGATCTGCCTGGGCTCCAACCCCAGGCAAGCCTTCCCACCTGGAGGCAAGAGTGGCACTGAGAGCTTTCACTGTCATGATCCAAGGTGTCCACAATTCCTCTCTCTGCCATCGCCCAGTCAGCACCCCGGCTCCTTTTGAAGAGCCGCCATGTTCTTGTTCCTTCCCATTCCAGCCTTCAGAATCTCTCTGGATCTTCTGATGCAGCCAGTGCCTCTTGGGCTAAGTAAGATAGGGCTCCAGGTCTCAGTTGAGCTGGGCTCACATGCTTTAAGTTGGATAAGGTACCTTGTAAAAAGTCGTTGTTCCTTCTTGCAGAGAATCCCATCTTGTTCTTTAACCATGCTTGCCCAGTGCAGAGAATCATGTCTGCCATGGGGCTGGATGGTGCATTGAAGGTAGAGGAGGCTGGTCTTATATGGGCACTGCCCTGATCTTTACTCTCTAGTGGCATGCCCTTTCTGGCTTGAAAGGACTCCCTGTCTGCTGGTTGGCAGATCAATGGGTGACCTTGTGCTGGCATTGGTATTTGTCTAAGAAAAAACCTCCCCGACTGACCCAATTCCTGTAATGCATAAAAAAATGACAGAAGTAATATTTGTGTTCTTGTTTCACCTTCATTCATTTTATTTGATCAGGGCTGAGCAAAAGTGACATCTCATCAAACTCCAAAGTGTGTTTCAGCATCAGGTTCATCCGAGGGTGGCATTTAAAACACAGACGTGGCAGGAACAAATGTATTTGCCAATCCCGTCCAGCCATGTAAACCTGACCTTTCTCCTGTAGATTTATTGACATGGGCCTGTTTTGTATCATATTTCATTATTGTGCGTAGAAGGATTGAAAGTTCTTCTCCTGGAAAACAACCCAGTTGGGGCCAGAGTGGCCCATAAACCTTTCCTAGGTAGAGAGAAAGGGGAGGAATTAGAAAGCCAGGTACTACCAGGATTAACACAATTCCTCAAAGAGTGTCTTTAATTAAAAAGATCTGGTAGCAACAGCAGAGGCATCTGGCATCTGTTGGGAGTGAGGAACTGCATCTAAGGTAACTGTGGTTTGCTTCCTGTGGGATCCACACCCCCACCCAGCACCTAGCTCACCTCTGATAAATGTACATACTGTCTGTGGTACCATACGTTCGATACATTCATATCAGAAGTTCACCATGGTCAGCAGGAGGCAAAGGGACTGGCTGGGGATGCTGTATCTAGACTCTCTTTTGTTGCTAATTCAATTAGAAACACGGAGGCCTGGGAGTTTCCATATAGGGGGAGAGGGGTAAAGGTGCACCATTTGCACCCTGGATCAAACAATGTCTGGAGCTGAATTATGGATAATCAGCTAGACTGATATATTCCAGCTCTTGATGCTTACACTATCAGGTTAGGTTTTTCTGATGTGCTACACAGACCAGTGCTGGCCAGTGTGTCACTACACTGCATCACCACAGCCTTGAGCTGTCACCTTTGTCAGTCTATAGTGTCCTGTCAGTGTCTCCTGTCTGAGTGGCAGCTGGCCTTTCTCCTGTTGGGAGTTTGCCTCTCTGAGGCACCCCTGAAGGTTTGAGGAAAAAAAAACCCGTCTATAAATGTAGTTATTAGCTATCTCCTTTGCACTCGACATAGATCCATTTTTGCCCAAGATGCAAATTCCTGGAAACTGGTATTATGGCCCATTTGGAGGAAACAAAAAGAACCAATAAAACTTAGTCTGACCGTTGTCCAGCACACCAGTTTGGCTTCCTAATGGGCCAAGAGAAGGGACAGGAATCTTCAGTGTTTCTCCTTCTTCAGTTCCCAGTGCCTGAAAAGGTCCCATTAAGCACACAGCACAGCCACTTTCAGGGTGTGTCTGCGCTGTGGCTTTTGTGACTTCTCTGACTGAAGTTGGAGAACCCAGAGGTCAAGTACCAGCCTTAGCCACAAGGAAAACACACTCCTGGGGTGGCTGTCAGCCTTGAGAGAGCCTGAGCTAAGGAAGAAAGCCACTGACTTTTTATCATAGATTGCCCTAGTGACCATTGGTGCTAGGGACTGACAGGCTCGCAGCACTTCAGCATGAAGAAGCAAGAAACCCCTTTGCTAATAGATGATTTCTTATTAGAGAAACTAAGATCTAGAGAGAGATAGAAACTTCACATGGGCATCCACCTAGTTAGTGCCTGAGTGGTCTTAGGTTAGAGCCCCTGTCCTCAGTTACTCCATTATTTCTCTTCTTAGCTATTAGGGTTGGGGACACAGGGAGTTAAGAGCTTTGGGTTCAGCTATTTGCCATGTGTGTGTAGTGGTGGGGGTGGGGGTGGGGTCATCTGAGCATGCCATGGTTTCCTGAGCAGGTAGTGGGGCCATTCCAGGGCTAAGGAGGTTTCACATTCACCCAGGGGACCCTGGAGACAGAAGTCCTGGATCAGAGTGAAGAGTGGCATGTGGCTTCTGGTTTGGTCTTTCCCCTGGAGACTATCAATCACTGAGCTATGTATTAAAGTAGCATTTCTAACTTCATCTAAATGCACACAACTAGCTGACTTTCACCTAGCGGTCCTGCAGTACATGGAGGGTGAGCTCTTTAACCCTCTGATCACTCTGGGAGATCAGTGCCATTATCACCAATGAGGACCCAGGCAGCTACGTGATAAAGTAACTCAGCTAGAACACAAAGGATCCGGATTGAGAATCCACTGTTAACTCTTTGGTAATCAACAAAGGATAGCACTAATGAATAATAAAGTTAAGTTGATAATTAATTGCACATTGGCCTGTGCACCCGTCATCCCTGCATTTGTCAAGGCTGAACGAGAAGGATCTTAAATGTTTTGTTTTGTGCTTTGAGACAGAGTCTTACTATGTAGCCCTGGCTGGCCTAGAATTTCCCATGTAGACCAGGCTGGTCACAAACTCTCAGGGTTCTGCATGTCATCGTCTCCCAAGTGCTAAGATTAAAGGGATGGACCACCAGACCTGGCTAGAGCATTATCAGCTTGAGACTAGGCTGGGTTTCAAAATGAGACGCTAGCTCAAAAGAATTGCTTATAAACTATAAACCATAAAGAATGAGCTCTCACAGTCTTCTGATTAAAACTTGGTGGACTGACACATTGATACCAAACAAGTCTTTGATTCTCTGTCTTGTGGTGCTTGGATATGTGAGGTCACAGATAAACTAACTCAGAGAGTGTGAACAATTCACTAGGGGAAGGTGTGTCCCCCTCTGTTCCTTTTTACGTGTGTGTGTGTGTGTGTGTGTGTGTGTGTGTGTGTGTGTGTGTGCACGTGTATGTGTGCTCATCTGCATGTGCCTGGCTTACTGTAGAGGTCAAAGGACAACTTTCGGGAGTCAACTCTCTCCTTCTACGATGTGGGTTCTGAAGATTGAGCTCAGGTCCCCAGACATAGCAAGTGCCTTCACCATCACAGTGGCCAGCCACCTGCCTTCTTTATTAAGACCTCACTCACCCTTTGGATCACTGTTAACCTATCACCCCAAGACTAAGGACAGTGCCAAGCCTCAGAGCCTGCTGACACTGTTAACTACTTAGTTCTAAACTTTGCTTTTGCCAGCTGTGGAGACCTCAATCAAGGTCACAGTTTCCTTCTCTCTCTGCCTCCTGACCGACCTACTCGGGTGCCTTCCCATGTCATCCTGTATCATGGTATAGCTCCTTCCTCTTAGAAACTGTAACATATTTCCTTCCATGTTGCCCTTGTCATGAAT
This sequence comes from Uromys caudimaculatus, assembly GCA_028551405.1. Classification (NCBI taxonomy): domain Eukaryota; kingdom Metazoa; phylum Chordata; class Mammalia; order Rodentia; family Muridae; genus Uromys; species Uromys caudimaculatus. Next base: position 14,369 of record JAPYYD010003124.1, read on the forward strand.
CAAAAATTCTATTAGTACACTGTATTTTAGAAAGTAGGCGATAATTGTTTGTACAATTAGTAGTGAACAAACACAAGTTATTATCCTTCTCCATGAGCAAAGAAATAATATGCTTTGTGCGTCTGTAATTTCACTGACTCCAGTCTGTTG
>JAPYYD010003125.1:0-14514 GCA_028551405.1 Uromys caudimaculatus
CTATGTTCATAGCAGCCATATTTATAATAGCCAGAAGCTGGAAACAACCCAGATGTCCCTCAGCAGAGGAATGGATACAGAAAATGTGGTATATTTACACAATGGAGTACTACTCAGCTATTAAAAACAATGACTTAATGAAATTTGCAGGCAAATGGATGGAACTTGAAAATATCATTCTGAGCGAGGTAACTCAGTTACAAAAGAATGAACATGGTATGTACTCACTGATAAGTGGATATTAGCCTAAATGTTTGGAATACCCAAGTTTCACTTTACAGTAACTGCTGGACTGAGAGTGAGGTTCCAGATGGAGGAGGTGGAGAAGGGACTGAAGGAGCTGAGGGAGTCTGCAGCCCTATGGAGGGAGCAACAGTGTCAACTGGCCTGACCCCCCCAACCCCTGTCTTCCTGGAGGCTGGACCACCATCCAAAGAATACACATGGAGGACCAATGGTTCGGACCACATATGTGGCAGAGGAGGGCCTTGTTGGCCATCAGGGGGAGGAGAGGCCCCAGTAAAGGGGAATGTCAAGGTGGGAATATGGGAGTGGGCGGGCGGGTGGGTGGGAGGTGGAATTCCCTCATAGATGCGGGGGAGGGGGAGGGGATAGGTGGTTTCCAAAGAGGAGACCTAGAAAGGGGGAAACATTGGAAATGTAAATAAAGTATCAAAAAAAAAAAAAAAAGAAAAAAAAAAAAAGAGGGTCAATTATTCTATTGGGGATGGGGGAGGGCGTTATGAGGTCCCACCCATAGTGGGGGAGTCATTCATTGGTAACTGATGTCTGCTGGGGAAAGGGGAGTCACTTTTTTTTTGGAGGTGTGGCCATTACTATGCTTCTCATGCTCCTTGGAGGCTCCATAGCCATGGATGTGGGCAGCACTAACTGGACTCAGTGGCTTAGTGAAAGCAAATAAAGAAAAGGACAAGAAGTCAGGAAAGGTTGTGGAAGAAGACAGGGAAGGAAGGGAACGGATATGATTGAAATACACTGCATACAGTGTGAAGTTATCAAATACAAATATTATATTTTTAAAACAGAGTTTGAAGGGTTGGAGAGATGGCTCAGTGGTTAAGAGCACTCTTGTAGAAGAGGAGTTCTCAGAACCGGTATTAGAAGAAGCTCAAACCTGCTTAAAACTCCAGTTCTAAGAGGTGTGACATCCTCTTCTGGATTTCATAGGCAGCAGCGCGCGCACATGCGTGCGCACACACACACACACACACACACACACAATTTTTTAATAGGGGTTGGGAACACCCTTTTCTACTTAAGCCCATGCCGCTGAGGCTTCCCTGTTGAGTTTCGCAGCATATATACATATGACTGTGGCAGTGGAGCTCATCTGAAGGCTGATCAGATGAAGTGGGAGGTGTGGGATGACTCTCCAGGAAGGCTGTATACTCCTCAATGTTTCAACTACAGCCTTGAAAGCATGGAAACTTGTATCTTCAGAGGCATCATGGGAATTTTGTCAGTGTAGGAACTGGGAAGATGAAGGTAACATGCGTATGCTTCTGGACTTCTTAACCTCAGGGTGCTGACCACTCTTGTAGGATGTATTTTTCTAGTAAAACACTTGTCAAGTAAAGCAATGCTACTGACTGCTCACTTTTTGTCTCCACAGGACAACTTTCTATTCTGCAAGACTAAGGCTGTCTTATCCCAGGCATAGGTGCTATCTTTGTGGTCTGGGTTGTTTATTGCTAAGGTCTGTCTTGGCTTTTATGTCCCTTATATCTGCTTACTCAACTAAAACTAACTAGACCAGACCAAAATATAAAAGGAGTATATACGTTTAAAAAAAGTCTCTAGAAATTCATGAAAAAATGAAGTGTAGTCTTAATTATTTTCCATTACTTTAAAAACAGACTAAATTTCTCTTTTAAGACTATTCATTATGGTTGGACACAGCTTAGTGACAGAACATTTGCTTACTATGTATAAGCACACCTGGCACCACAAAACAAAAAGAGATAATGCATCAATACTAATTTTTCTACAAATGATGGTATCATTTTTTTATTTTATTAAAACATTAGTGCCCAAAGTAATGGGCTTAGTTGTCATACTTTCATTTATTGTCTTTCTTTTTTAAAAGTCTACTTTTGTGTGTGTGTGTGTGTGTGTGTGTGTGTGTTTTGCCTGCATGTAAGTCTGTGCTCCACTCACCTGTAATGCCTATAGAGGCCAGAAGAGGGCATTTGATCCACTGGGATGTGGGGCCTGCACAAGTGCTGGGAATCAGATTTGGATCTCCTGGAAGAGCATCCAGGGATCTTATCTACTGAGCCATCTTCTAGCTCCTCTGTCTGTCCTCTCTCTCCCTCCCCCCCCCTCTCTCCCCTTCCTCCCTCTCCCCCCTTTGATTTTTTGAGATAGGGTTTCTTTGTTAATCTTGGCTATGATGGAACACACTCTGTAGACCAGGCTGGCCTTGAACTCATACACATTTACCTGCCTGGACCTGTGGAGTGCTTGGATTAAAGGCATGCACCACCATACCTGACTCCTTTGTCTTTCTTAATTCTCTTCTTCCACTCCCATTCCCTTCCCCTTCCCCTCCTGCTTGTGTCCTTCTTTTCTACATGTCACATGTGTTTCATGATCTTATCCACTCGTTACACACACCCCACCCCCACCCCCCACACATACAAAATTAAAATAAGAATTAGCACGTGGTGTTTGCAGTTCTGAATCTGGGTTACCTCACTTACTATGACAATTTCCAGTTCTATTGGTTTTCCTGTAAACTTCATTTTTTTTGGCTGCATAACATTCCACTGTTTATATATGCCACCTCTTTATCCATTCATCTGATGATGGGCATCTTGGCTGATTCCATTTTATTGCTATCGTGACTGGAGCAGCAACAAACATGGATGTGGCAGGGTATAAAATGTCAGGACACAGTGTCTTTAAGGAATATTCCAAGAGTGTTTTAGCTGGGTTATAAGCAGTTCTATTTTTTCAGGTTTTTAAGACATGTTCATGTTAATTTCCAGGGTGGCTACACCAAATGTCACGTCTACGGCCTCACCAATATTTGCTGTCATTTGTCACACCTAATCTTAATTTTCTGTTGTTAATACTTGTTGCATTTCTTCCCAACACATTATGTTATACAAGTACAAAACACGGAGGTTGTATGTGTTAGACTAATTAACCTTGCTACCAGGATGAACTTATTAAGGCAATCAACCTCATAATTTCAGTAAAGCTTCTGATCATTTTAGTATAATTTAGACAAAGTATAGTGGCTTGAATAAAAATGGCTCCCACGGGCCCATGTATTTGAATGCTTGGCCCCTATATGGTAGAACTATTTTCTAAAGGGTTACAAGGTATGGCCTTGTTGGAGGACGGGTGTCACTGGGGGTGGCATTTAGGTTTTAAAAGCCCACACCAGGCCTTTTCTTTCTCTCCCTTCTTCCTTTTTGCTTCTAACTTGAGAATCAGGATGTAAGCTGTCAGCTGTAGCACGATGCCTGCCTGTCTGCTGTCATGCTTCCTGCCACAATGATTATGGACTCGCCCTTTGAAACTGTAAGCAAAGCCTTAAAATGATTTTAAAAAATAAGTTACTTTAGTCATGTGTCTCTTCACAGCATGAGAAAAATAACTAAGACAGAACTAGTACCAGGGACTGGGGTATTGCTGTGACAAGCCTGGCGATGCTGGTTTGGGGAATATGTAAGACTCCGAGGCTTTGGACTGGAAAAGCATTTGAATGGTGTAAGTGGGGCTTAATGGACCATCCTCATAGGAGCTTGGAAGACAGTAATGCTGAGAGCAATGTGGCAGAGGCAATATTAGCACCTGGGATAGAAACTACTCTTGTGATAAAGAAACTATTCTTTTGATAAAGAATGTGGCTGTCTTTTGTCTTTGTCTTAAGAATCTACCTGAGAGCTGGGCAGTGGTGGCGCACGCCTTTAATCCCAGCACTTGGGAGGCAGAGGCAGGCGGATTTCTGAGTTCGAGGCCGGCCTGGTCTACAAAGTGAGTTCCAGGACAGCCAGAGCTACACAGAGAAACCCTGTCTCGAAAAACCAAAAAAAAAAAAAAAAAAAAAAAGAATCTACCTGAGGCTAATTATAAGAGTTTTGGATTAATGGTGTTGGCAGAGGAGATTTCAACACAACTTATGACTGACTATATCACATGGTTATTATTGATCACTCTTATGTAGATTTACAATGAAAAATAGCAAGCAGGGAAAAATACAAAATATACAGTTTGAGGAGAAGAACACAAGGGAATGAATGTAATGTTGGAGCCACACCTTGTGCTCAACGTGATGAGAAACTTAAGAAAAAGTCTGATGCTAAGTGGAATAGAGGGAATAGTGAGACCCCCCCACTCAGCTAATCCTGCAACCCCTGAAAGGAAAAAGCCCAAGGGATTTCCTCCATTTAAAAGGAAACTGTAAGAGAAATCTTATGCAAACATAATTCAAGAAGGGGGCCAGACTCCAGCCCAAGCAGGCAGCTGGACTTGGTATCATTGGCCATGTGGTTCTGGATTTATAGTCATGAAGGATACAGGATAAAGAAGTTGTGGAATCTTCCTTAGACGTTAAGAAAAGACACTGAGGTCAGGTGTGTGACAGGGGAGACCCTGCCTGGAGGCCAGGCCAGGCCAGTGCATGAAACTATAAAGGTGAAGCCTAGGTTGTACTGGAGACTCCAAGATGCTGGAGATGCAGGAGCCATGGGATACCTGCCAAGGAGAGCTGATGACAGGGTATGGAACCAGCCTAAGAGAAATAACTGTGTTGCAGTCAGCAAAGCTGGATGAAGTGGGAGATCTGAAGAACCATATAAGCTTTCTGACAACGGACATGAAGTTACAGGATTTGGAGTTTACTCTGCTGTGTTTTGGTCTTGCTTTGGTCCAGAGTTTCCTAACAATGTCCCATTCCTCCCTTTTGGAATGGTAATGTGTATTTTGTTCCACTCTATGTTGGAAGTATGTAAGTTGTTTTTTGAACAAGGTATTACAGTTAAGGTATTGCCTTGAGTCTCAGAAGAGACAATAGACTTTTAAAGAGCGTTGAGCCCGTGGAAGACTACAGAGACTTTTGGAGTTGTGTTAAATGCATTTGCATCTTGATATGGCCACAAACCTATGGAAGCCAGGGAGTAGAGTACAGTGGTTTGAATGAGAATGGCTTCCATAGTCTCATATATTTGAATGTTTGGTCCCTAGTTGGTGAACTGTTATGGGAAGGAATAGGAGGAAGAGCGTTTTTAGAAGAAGTATGCCACTTGGAGCAGGCTTTAAGGTTTCAAAAGTGCCTGCTAGGCTCAGTCTTTCTCTTCCTACAACTTCCAAATCAGGATGTAAGCTCTTAGCTATTGGTCCAACTCTAAGCCTGGCTTCCTGAGTCAGCCTCACATCCCTGGACTCAAGTGATGCCTTTGTCTTAGCCTTCCAAGTAGCTGGGACTACAGGTGTGTGCCACTAAGACTGGCCTAAACTATTTTAGTTTTAAGACAAGGTCTCATATATCCCAGGCTGGTCCCAAACTTGCTATGTAGCTAAGAATGACTTGATCTTCATGCCCCTACCTCCTGAGTGTTAGGATTTTAAGTGTCCTAACTATATGTCTTGTTATGTTCATGTATGAAGGTAGGGGGGCTGTTCTTGTTTGAACTGGTTTGGGGTGCATGGGCAATAAGGCATGCAGTATCTTCTAAGTGAATTTTTAGGGAGACGCCTCTATTTACAATCTTATGCCTAAGCATAATTGTGCATTATGGGAAGGGAAAGTTAAAAACAGGTATAAGCTACAATGTGGGTGCTGGGAATGTAACCCAGGTCTCTGGAGGAGAAGCCTTAACCACTGAACCATCTCTTCAGCCCCGCTGTCACTCTGGACACCCTATCTGATCTGTTCTTTTGCCCTTATCTTGCTACTTCTGTAACTTGTGTGGACCTTTATTTCACTTCTGATTAATAAGTCAAGGACTTGGAAACAGCTGGTCCAGACTCTCACTACAAGTAACTTTTATCTTTATGGTGCCAAGGCTGGGTGCTTATCAATTCATTAAATGTTCTTAACTAGCTGACTTCTGGATTCTGCCAATAAGGGAGCGTGAGAGGCATGGTTCCTTGTCTCCTGTTCTTTCCTTCACTCTGGTGATGTGTTCTGGAGGAGATTTATCCTCAGCTCACTGGTGGACTGTCTGAAGGGAGCTGTTTTCTCCTTAGGTTTATTCCTGAGTCTCCCATCTCTGCTCATGGGTCCCTCTCCTTTCCTCTAGCTGTAGGACTGGTAGATGCTCTCTGAAGTCACTAATAACTGGATTAACAATCTCTCCATTTTTAATTCTTATTTCCCAATCCCTGTGCAAACAATTCCTTCTTTTCTAGACCTTCAGTTTAAGGAAAAAAAAACCCTTGTTATTGTTTTCAATTTTCCTGACTTAATCACCCATTTTTTTTTTTTTTTTTCTGGCAAGAAGACTAAGGCCAGCAGGGACTTACTAAAGTCACATGCTACTAAGGTAACATGGCTTATTTCAAGCCTTCTGACTGTAGAGTTCCACTTCCAAGCTCTTTTCATACTTCCTTTTTTTTTTACACTCTGAAGTGAGATGGAATAGAAATCCTATTTAATGTGGGAACATGTTATTGTAAGTTTCCTTATATTCTCCTCAGCATTCAGTTGTATTTAGGTATATTTAAAGATGTTTGACCAACTGGATGTGATACCTCTTTGGGTATGAACAAGGATGGATTTCATACTTGGTTTTATTGTTATGTGCATGATCCAGATTCTGGACCCATGTCCTAGACTGGAGATAACTGCTATGCTCCTCTTGCCCAATGAAACTCTTAAAAATTTCTTTACAGAATTACTCTTCAACAATTTCATGTATGTATATGTTTTAATCAAATCCACCCTCATTACCCTTTCTTATTCTCCTCTTAACTCGACTGAGTCCCTTCCTCTTCCCAGTGAGTCTCCTTTCCCTTTCATGTCTACTTCTCTGGAACCCACTGGGTTTAATAGGTGTGCTTGGATGCTGGATGGGTGGGTTATCTACAGGAGTACAATTAGATACCCTCTTCTCACCCGGAGAACCTATAGGAAACCAGCAGGTTCAGCTCAATATCAGACTTTAAAATCTGGAAGATGTTTGTTATAATTAACTTGACAGGATCTAAAATTACCAAAGAAACAAGGATCTGGGCATACCTGTGAAGGACTGTATTGGATTGTGACCCACCCTAAATGTGGAAATACCATTCCATAAGCTGGGTGGCCAGAAATGCATAAAAAGGGAAAGTGAACTCAGTGCAAGCATTCCCCTCTTTGTGCTTCTCTCCTGAAGATGCAACATGACCAGCTGTACCCTCAGGCTCTGCCTATCATGACCTCCCTGCCATTATGGACTGTATCCTTGAACTGTGCATCAAATTAATCAAACCTTTCCTCCCTTGAGCTACTTTTGTCAGGGCACTATATCACAGCAGCAGGAAAAGTAGCTAGGACAATGTCAAGGAATAAATGGTGTTTTGGTAGAGAGGTATATGGTACCAGTGTTTTACCCCAGGTTAGAAAGGCAGTCTGGGAAAGCTGTTGTCCAGAGGGAGCTTCAAGTGCATCCTCTATCAGTGTTTGCTGGCTCAGAACCATCACAGGGTTTCATTATCCCTTTCTGTATTTCTTTGGGCATTTCATGGCTAGGGAAGCAAGCATGCTTTGTCATCTTTCATGGCAACTGCCAATGTCTTGGGCTGAGGAGCCTTGACTTCAACTGGGCAACTCTACGCCTTCACTCACCCCTCATGTGAGGCACTTGTTATTTTCTCTTTCAGGTAAAGACAGTTACATTTCCCCAAGTAAGTGACAGGCAGAAGTTATATCAGATATAAATATATTCATATTTACTCTAACAGCATACAATGAAAATAGAAGCTCTCCCTTCTGAACGATTATGCAAGGGAGTTCATGGAACAATTTTTAGAATGCGATTTCAATATAAGTACAGAGCCTAAAATAGAAATAAAATAGTAGCATTTTACACTTTGCAGTGTAAAATGAAAGCGAGAAGCTCCCACTCCCTAGGAAATGAAGTAGTAAAACATGCACCAGGGTTTATAGTTTCATTTGAAAAACCACCCCCAAAGATCTATTTTTTAAAAGATATTTTTAAAAAAATTACCTCATTTCCATACTGACTGACCTTTTCACCACTCAGAAACCCAATGATCTCCCTAGCAGAACTTTCTGGAATCAAGGCCTGTTTTTACCCTATCAACCCCTCTCATCATTTCAAACTGTTAATCACTTGATCGTTGCCCAGAAAATACTAAATATGTTGAACAGCCCCAGATGACAGGCAGAGTCCCTCATTAGAGTCCTTCTCATTAGGCTGGAAACATCACTTCTGAAATTGAACCAGTTCTGAGTCTTTGGTCCCCCCTCATCATCTTATCAGAAACTGTGGTCTGAGCCAGGGCAGCCATCATCTGCTGTAGAGCGTAGCCCGGCATCTCGCCCACTGTTAATCAGATTTTTGAGGAATGTGGGTGAAGATTTATTTCCCACAGTTAACATCTCTCAGTCCAGTGCTTTCCAGTGTGTGTCACTGCTCAGCCATCTTAACCTTGCACGATAAAAAATTTGACCTAAGAGTATATGATACACTTGTCTAGATATCCCAGAAATATTTCTATGACAAAAACAGTTCTTTGGGTTTTTGAAGATTCACCCCGCCCTTAAAAAAAACTAACAAAATTTCTGATTTCTAGTTTTCAGATGATATTCTAGGCTCTATAATTTCTCAAAGACTTTGACAAAGACACGCTGTAAGATAGTTGTGTCTAGTTCATTTCTGTATTTTGGTGTTTAATTCATCTAGATTGGGGTGTAGGTGCTTTCTTATTGTCTGTAGACCCAGAGTTTCTAGGTCTTATCTTTCCCCTTTTGGTCTAATGGTTACTTTCCTTAACAGATACAAGAAGTTAATTCTGGGCTCTTTGTTACTCTCAACACTACAGTCTGAATTAAACAGAATTGCTGGCATAATTACCATTCTTTACAGAAACAAGGTATTTGTCTGAACTTCACTGTGGGTGTTCCTAGCCCTCCAGAATCTTGTTTCCCTATATGTGCATAATCTCTGCCAAGTGTTCCTCAAAAACACTTTCAAAATGTCGTGAATCCCAAACTACAAAACTTAAATAAGTAAGAAACACTGCAGGACATGGGGTTTGGTAAGGATTTCTTGGATATGACATCAGAGCAGAGGAACCAAAGCAAAACTATTCAAGGGAGACTGCCTTAAGAACACTGTCAATCAAAACACACAACTGACAAAGTGCAAGTTGACGTAAGGAGTGGGGGAAATCTATAAAAATCATTACCTGGGAAGGGGTTGTTCACACTACAAAAGCATTCCTAGAAGTCAACAACAACAAAAAAAATTCCTCAGTAATCTGATTTAAAATGAAGACTTCAAATTGGAAGATAGATAAATATCCAACAAGCATATGAAAAATGCTCATTATTAACCAATAGAAAGATGCAAATCAAAACCGTATGAAGCATTAACCCATTAGGATGGCTATTCTTGATAGTAACAGGTGCTGACAAAATGTGGAGAAACTGAATCCTTGTAAACAGTCGATTGTAAAATGAACTGGAAAGGAAAATGTCACAAAAATTCCTATGAAGAGGAAAATAAGGAGAACGCTGTATGACTCAGCAGTTACTCTGCTGGGTAAGCATCCAAAAGAGCCAAAGCAGAGCGTTAAATAGAGTCTGCACACTTATGTCGCAGAGACACTAGTTGCAAAAGCCAAGAGGTGGAAGCAACTCAATGTGCACTGACAGATGAAAAGGCCAATCGATGAGGTACATACAGTGAAGCCCTTCCCCACGCCACAACACGGACCAATGACCATGATCTCCAGTGTTCTACCGACTGAAGGATTTCTGGTGGCTGCTCATATGGGTGACATTCAGGAGCACATCTCTCCTTTGGTTTAATTTTGTAAATGGGGATGAGAGCCTGACACCCACAATCAATTTAACCCTGCGACCTACCATGAACTACATGGTATTTCTCTGGGCCTTCTCATCTCTTCGTGCTCCTCAGAGGCCCCTGTTCTCAAGTTTCTGGGCTCACTTAACACTCAAATGCACAGAGCTGCTCTTCTCTTTCCAATGATCTCCCCCCTAACCCCCGCATTTCAGTGCAATGACATTTTCTTCACTTGGGCTACTTAAGCAATTTTATTTATGGCCATGTTAGTAAGCTAAAACTCAAAATTTAAAAGTTAGTGCTGTTGGAGCTAGTGAGATGGCCCCAAGACTGAGTGCTTCCTACTCTTCCAGAGGACCTGAGTTCAGTTCCTAGCACCCAGACTTTAGCTCTAAGAGACCCCATACTCCCTTCTGGTCTCTGTAGGCACTCATACATATGTATACATGCATGCACACATCAAAATGCATAACTTAAAAAGTTTCTTCTACTTTATACATAGAGAATAGAATATTGCCATCTTTCCTCCTTCCTGGGTTTCTCTGACCATTCGCTGTCTGCCCTTATCAGTGCCAAGCGTGTGAGCTTCTGTCCTCATTGGAGCTATGAGTTTAGCAGGAAACTCATCTTCCTTATTCCTCACCATTTTCATGTAAAGCACTCATCATAGGTTCTCAGTAATGATGAGCTGACTTGAACTTAGCTAGCTCTAGCATGGGCTACTGTGGCAAGCAGCTTGAATCTATCTCTCATGTTTACCCATCACATATTTGAAGACACATGTCCTGCCTAGACTGGGAACATTTTTTTTTTCCCTGAAAGAACTGAAGTCGTATTTTCCATCTGAAATAAATATAAAAAATTTGGCAGATCACATGTCTCTTGTGAAAAGTGTTATTTTCCTTCTTGACCCCTGGAAGCAAGAGAGTTCATATGTCACCCTTCCTCCAATTAGCCACAAAGACTGATAGACAAATGGGGAGGGCATCCCTAAGCTACTCATCTTCTTCCAGGTCCTCCCTTTGTTTACAAGATGGGACTGAACAGTGGACAGGAGGAGGGAGTGCCTATAATATGCTTGAAAGGGTGAGAGACAAGCAGAGCCCTTGCCTTGGCAATGAAAGTTGGGGCTTGCAGGAAGAACAAAGGCACGGCAGGAGTCCTAGGCGGGCTTCTATAGCAGGGCCTGTGGTACTTCAGCAGTCCTTGTTTTCCTTCACTAAGTCCTTTCCTGACCACCACATAAAAGTAGGAGAGGCAAGCTGATTGCATTGAGGCTGTCACAACAAGGCTGTACAACAAGTTGGTGTAAAATCATATATAAAACTTATGATTTTTCTCTCCAAAAGGATTGATTTCTGTTCTCTGTTTCCACCATGTTCTGTGTCAATGGAGGGCAGTGAACAGGGGTGTAGGCACCATCTGTGTTCTGAGAGGACTTAAATAGACTCACATGTGAACTGATCATTGGTTGTCCTAAAGCCAAAGGCCAGGCAGACAGAGGATAAAACTTTGCTGGGCTGGAGAAGTTCTGATGACCTGACAGCCACAAGTTTGGATCAGAACACAGGTCAGGGCTGCCACCCAGCCACCTCTCCTCCTTTCTGCCTAGCTGAGCTCTATGCTTGATGTGTGAGAATCGAGTGGGGTTTCTGGGATGCCAGGACCATAAGCTTGCAAATACCAATAGCAGGGATTGGGGGCAAGTCTTTACTGGGAAGAGTAGCGAACCCAGGACTTCAGGTTGCTGGAGCATGAAGACAGGGCTCTGTTTTTGTCAATTGTGTCATCTCTGGTAGCAGCAGAGCTGAGGCATGAGAGGCAGACATTTCCAACAATGACTGTGGTTGGTCATATCCAGTTTCTGTGGGGCTGAAACATACTCTTGACAGTATCTTCAGAGATACTAAGAAGGGGAAATGACTACAGGTGCATCCAGAATGGACCTGGGAGGTTGCTCTGGGCCATCTATTTTGGACATACTGGGAATTATTATGCAAGAGTTCTTTACTCATAACTCCCAACTGGGAAAATACCTTAAGAAAAAAACTAACTTTAAATAAGGATATCCAAATATCCTAAAAACGAACTCTTGTTTTTTTTTTTTTTTTTTTGAGAAATGCCAAACCTCAAGAACACCAGGTGGTCTCATCTTGGGTGATTCAAACCATTTCTGAACATGTTAAAGAGGCAGATTGAGGTTCCCATGGTACTCAGGGGTCTTCCAGTATTTTGATGGAACTGTAGTTACTGAGGTGCAAATCAGGAACCTAAGGGACCACAATGAAAACCATGCTGGCCAGCGCGCACTATTCTGTAGTAAGCATCTGGTTCATGGATGGCAGGAGCCGCAGGGCTCATTCAATACATTTTAAAAGCAGCCGTCTTTCAGTGTGGCACAGCTTTGAAAACCTCAACTAAGCTAGAAAGTGTCCGGACAGCATTATTATTTCATTCTGTAATCAGAACGGAATCAGTGTGGAACGCCAGGGCTTAACAATTCCTAGGTTGCATCACCACTGTAGGGAAAATGTAAGCTAAATCAGAAGTCATGGCCTGCTCCCTGCTCATGCCTGCTCCTCCCTGCCGATACCTTATCTCCTCTCTTTCCATACCTCCATGATCTCTCTGCAGTGTCAATCAGAGGAGGGCTGGAGAATCTCTGAGTGAATGCTCCTGACACAGTCTGCTTGAGGAGGGGCTACCTTCTTTCTATCTTCCTTGTATGACTTCCAAAATTCCCTCAATCTCATCATTTTGGTGTTTCTAGTTGTCTTCTCTAATCATGCTCAGCCCTGCCTTTGCCATCTAGCATTTACTGAAGCTGTACCAACTGCTTAGGTGCACTCTGGACTTTACTTCTCCAGTAGTCCTCCAACAATGGTACCTATGGAAACTGTGGGGGATGGACTGGGGTGTCCATCAGTAGAGAATGAAGGATCCAGGAGAAATCTCTATAAAGGAGGTGCCAAATCAATTGGTGCCTTCCTTATTTGACCTGGGCAACTGACGCTGCTTGCAGACCATCATATACGTGCTGTTTTCTAGTGTTCTTTCATATCATCTGAATATTCCACAATATCTCTCTAGATAAGGAGTTCTTCAGCTTAAAGGTTTCATGTGCCTCCTGCATGGACTATAATAAAAGTTTGTTAAAATATGCACGGTGAAGATGATTCTGTAATTTTTAGAAGACGATAACACCACACATCAGCAAAAGGTCACATTTTCATATTGAATCAAATAGTACTATACTGGACAAAGGTTAAATGACAGGAAACCACCAGATCATAAAGAAACACTCACTTTGTATTTTTTGTGCATGAATTCTGAATATATTAGGTAACTTGCATAAATTAGATGTTACTAATTAACCAGCACTTCAACATTTATTGCATTGGGTCATAATGTAAACTTGACAGAAGCAAAAAAATAATTGTATTGTGGAGAAACTTAGAATGTGCAGACGGCACATGAAACAGGTGCAGAATTGCTCACCCATCCGCTGTTGAAGTTCCTGATACAACAGACGAGAGACAGAGCGTGAGTGTGTGTTGTCTAACACATTAAGCTGAAACAGAAGTAGGCTGCGTGATGAGAGTACACAGAACTGACACAAATCAGTCACCACTCTGCACACACAGTGATCCTGACCTTGGTAATTACAAAAGAACAACCTTGTGGCTTTCTAGGAAAAGACCTTTCATAAACACCCCGAATGAACAGCCTTCTTCTGTCTTGAAAGAAGCAACAGAACACAAAGGACAGGACTCCCTGGGAAAGCCTGGCACTGTGCTGATGCCACAGAGCAGAGCAGACAGCTGTTCAGAGAGGACACACTCTGTCAGAGCTGCAGGTCACAGGGCACCAGCTTGCAAGCTCCTGCGAAAGCGAAGGATCGGACAGTGAACTCTGTAAACTGAGCTAAGTTGGAAAAATTTAGATTTGGGTAAGCCATTCTAGGTCAGCATGAAAAAGTAAAGTCTTTTCTACAGTAACATAGGAAAGATGACGTGGTTAGCAGGCAAGATATTTTGGGAAGCTTAATGGGGAAAAGCAACACACGGTGAGCCGGTGGGATTCTGAAGTGCCTAAGAAGCCATTTATGCAAGACAGAAGGGAGCAGGGTCAGCCTTCAGAAGACCAGAGAAGTCCTGGCTTTCCTCATGAAGAGTGTACTGGCTAGTTTTGTGTGTCAACTTGACACAAGCTGAAGTTATCACAGAGAAAGGAGTTTCAGGTTAGAAAATGCCTCCATGAGATCCAGTGGTAAGGCATTTTCTCAGTTAGTGATCAAGGGGGGAGGGTCCCTTGTGAGTGGTACCATCTGTGGGCTGGTAGTCTTGGGCTCTATAAGAAAGCAGGCTGAGCAAGCCAGGAGAAGCAAGCAAGCCAGTAAGCAGCATCCCTCCATGGCCTCTGCATCAGCTCCTGCTTCCTGACCTGCTTGAGTTCCAGTCCTGACTTCCTTTGGTGATGAACAGCAGCATGGAAGTGTAAGCTGAAT
>JAPYYD010003126.1:0-14511 GCA_028551405.1 Uromys caudimaculatus
ACCAGTCAGAATGGCTAAGATCAAAAACTCAGGTGACAGCAGATGCTGGCGAGGATGTAGAGAAAGAGGAACACTCCTCCATTGTTGGTGGGATTGCAAGCTGGTACAAACACTCTGGAAATCAATTTGGTGGACCCTCAGAAAAATGGACATAATACTACCTGAGGACCCAGCTATACCTCTCCTGGGCATATACCCAGAAGATGCTCCAATATGTAATAAAGACACATGCTCCACTATGTTCATAGCAGCCATATTTATAATAGCCAGAAGCTGGAAACAACCCAGATGTCCCTCTTCAGAGGAATGGATACAGAAAATGTGGTACATTTACACAATGGAGTACTACTCAGCTATTAAAAACAATGATTTAATGAAATTTGCAGGCAAATGGCTGGAACTTGAAAATATCATCCTGAGTGTGGTAACTCATACACAAAAGAACGAACATGGTATGTACTCACTGATAAGTGGATATTAGCCCAAAAGTTCAGAATGCCCAAGTTTAACTTTACAGTAACCGCTGGACTGAGAGTGAAGTTCCAGATGGAGGAGTTGGAGAAGGGACTGAAGTAGCTGAGGGAGTCTGCAGCCCTATGGAAGGAGCAACAGTGTCAACTGGCCTGACTCCCCCCGACCCTGGTCTTCCTGGAGGTTGGACCACCAACCAAAGAATACACATGGAGGAACCCATGGTTCGGACCACATATGTGGCAGAGGAGGGCCTTGTTGGCCATCAGGGGGAGGAGAGGCCCCAGTAAAGGGGAATGTCAAGGTGGGAATATGGGAGTGGGCGGGCGGGTGGGTGGGAGGTGGAATTCCCCCATAGAGATGGGGGAGAGGGAGGGGATAAGTGGTCTCCAAAGAGGAGACCTAGAAAGGGGGAAACATTGGAAATGTAAATAAAGTATCAAAAAAATAAATTAATTAAAAAAAATAAAAGAGAGTCTGGGGAAAGAACCTGTCATGCCTCTCCTGTGAACAAGGGTGTGGTGCTCACCCAGACCACCTGGGGGTGCTGCAATTCACTAGCAGCAGACCTCCACCTGTGTCCCAACCTCAGAGGGTAACTGACCTTGGCTGACCTCTGCTGACTCCTTCTGTATTCCTGAGCAGAATTAATAGGGAGATGGTGTTTCTATGAAATGGCAATTGGATAAATTTCAAATTTTACAGCATTAGAAAAATTATCACATACAAATTACATAAGAGATAAGAGAGCAACCCACAGGAATCCCAAGACTCTTCATGAACCACTACTAAACTTCAACTCTATTTAAATATTGCTTGACATGGATTCATCTCTTAATAATGGCTGTACAAAAAAAAAGTTTCTATCCAGTTTCTCTAAACCCTATAAATAAACCACAAGATCTGGAGCTAGCAATGGTCTGTTCTGAAGGGTATTAATCACTAATCTCTTCATGTTTCCAGGGTTTGTACCACAAGCCCCAACACAGTCTTGGTTGCCTCTAATCCTGAGCTGGCATACCACCAACCATGATTCCTATAGGCTTAAATATTTGAATGCATGGTCCCTAGTTGGTGGACTGTTTGGGAAGGATAAGGAGGTGTGGCCTTGTTAGAGGAGGTGTTCCACTGGGGTGGGCTTTGAGGTTTCGAAAGCCCATAGAAGCTTTTCTCTCTGCCTCCTGCTTATGGATGTAAGCTCTCAGCTATTGCTCCAGTGCCTGACTTGTCTGCCTCCTGCCATCCATCCCTCCACAATAATGGTCACAGACTCACCCTCTGAAACTATGAGCAAGCCCCAAATTAAATGCTTTCCTTTTTTAATTATTATTATTTTTTGATACTTTATTTACATTTCCAATGTTTCCCCCTTTCTAGGTCTCCTCCTTGGAAACCACCTATCCCCCCCCCCCACCTCTATGAGGGAATTTCACTTCCCACCCACCCGCCCGCCCACTCCCATATTCCCACCTTGACATTCCCCTTTACTGGGGCCTCTCCTCCCCCTGATGGCCAACAAGGCCCTCCTCTGCCACATATGTGGTCCGAACCATGGGTTCCTCCATGTGTATTCTTTGGTTGGTGGTCCAGCCTCCAGGAGGACCGGAGGGGTCAGGCCAGTTGACATTGTTGCTCCCTCCATGGGGCTGCAGACTCCCTCAGTTCCTTCAGTCCCTTCTCCAACTCCTCCATCTGGGACCTCACTCTCAGTTCAGCGGTGACTGTAAAGTGAAACTTGGGTATTCTAGACTTTTGGGCTAATATTCACTTATCAGTGAGTATATACCATGTTTATTCTTTTGTGACTGAGTTACCTCACTCAGGATGAATTTTTCAAGTTCCATCCATTTGCCTGCAAATTTTATGGACATAATACTACCTGAGGACCCAGCTATACCACTCCTGGGCATATACCCAGAAGATGCTCCAACATGTAATAAAGACACATGCTCCACTATGTTCATAGCAGCCATATTTATAATGGCCAGAAGCTGGAAACAACCCAGATGTCCCTCATCAGAGGAATGGATACAGAAAATGTGGTACATTTACACAATGGAGTAGTACTCAGCTATTAAAAACAATGACTTAATGAAATGCTTTCCTTTATAAGTTGTCTTGGTCATGGTGTTTTATCACAGCAGTGGAACAGTAGCTAAAATACGTGCTTTTTCCATCATTCTTGTATTAAAGTTCTCTTTTTTATTATTTTTTATTTTTTATTAGATATTTTCTTTATTTACATTTCAAATGTTATCCTCTTTCCCAGTTTCCCCCTCCCTGAAACTCCCTATCCCATTCCCCTTCCCCCTGCTTTTATGAGGGTGTTCCTCCACCCACCCACCCACTCCCACCTCTCCACCCTTGAATTCCCCTACACTGGGGCATCTACAGAGCCTTCATATGACCAAGGACCCCCTCCTCCCATGATCCAGACAAGGCCATTCTCTGCTACATATGCAGCTGGAGCCATGGGTCCCTCCATGTGTACTCCTTGATTGGTGGCTTAGTCCCTGGGAGCTCTGGGGGTTCTGGTTGGTTGATATTGTTGTTCTTCCTATGGGGTTGCAAACCCCTTCAGATCCTTCAGTCCTTTCTCTAGCCCCTCCAGTGGGGACCCCTCACTCAGTCCAATGGTTGGTTGTGAGCATCTGCCTCTGTATTTGTCAGGCTTTGGCAGAGCCTCTCAGGAGACAACTATATCAGGCTCCTGTTGGCAAGCACTTCTTGGCATCCACAATAGTGTCTGGGTTTGGTGACTATATATGGAATGGATCCCAAGGTGGGGCATATTAGAGTTCTCTAGAGGAATGGAAGTGCGAAGATGAACTCATTCAGTAAAAGGGGGTCATTAGACTGGCTTACACAGTATGGTGGGTAGTTGTCCAACAATGACTGCCTCACACAGAAGAGATTGAGGATCCTGGTTGTTACTCAGCCCTCATGACTGGATGTCTCCACTGACTCAACCTGAATGGCCAAATGACCCAAACTGAAGGCCTGAATGGTTCCTGGGGAGTTGCTGGTCTTCAGTCTACATCGGAACACGGGTGAAGATGGTTCTAACATCAACAACGGGATGCCATAGCAACAGGACAGATTAACTTGCAATTGAGAGTGAGGGCAAGCAGACAAAAAGCAAAGTTTCTTTTTTCCATGTCCTTCTTATCTGGGCATTTAGAGTGGGTCTTCCTGGTGTCAAATACAGTGATCAAGGAATGTCCCTCCCAGGGGACCCAGGGACATGCAGATTCCAGATCCAATCAGGTTAACAACCAAAGTCAGCCATTACAGATCTATGTGTATTCACTCAACAGAAGTGGTCACCATGCTGACAGCTCCTCCTCCTCTAGGTGAGGAGGTCAGGAGATGCTAATAATGAGGTTTCCCTAACCTCCTTGAGTTTATGATCTGATCAAGGGGGGAAAGGGGACAACAGGTTGCATTCAGAGAAGCACAGAAAACAGGCTGTGGAAGACAAAAGTCTAAGCAGAATGTGGGAAGCAAAGGAACTCAGTGGCTGCAGTGGGGGTGGCCAATGAGCCAGGGCAAGTGATGCAGAGGCCTTGTGAAACATAACACAGGGCAGAAAGAGGTTTTCACTTGCATGGTTGGCATGAGCTCTTGCTGGGTTGCCTGTCACAAGATCGGCTCCTGTGGCCTTCGACACCCACTGCTGACTCCAGAAGCTATGCTGATAGGGAACAGCAGTATTTCTCATTTAAAAGCAGTGTTTACGATTAGGGTGCTCTGTGATGTTCACACCAAGTTTCCTGGAACAGATTTCTGGAGAGCTCTCTAAGAGGGCACTGGTTGGATAGCATACTCTTTGGCATTTGTTATTCTCCCTCTTGGTGCTCCCTGGAATACAAATCGGATGGCGCTAGCAATAGCATTCATCGTGCTATCATGAGGCAGCCTTAAGGAGGAAAGCTGCACGCTTGGAATAGCAAAGAAGACATACAGGCCATCCTCCCGACTGTGGGGATAGCACACCAGTTCCAGAAACCCACATGGCCTGTGCCTCCTTTTTTTGAGAGAAAAACAAATGCATGTTTTGTCAAAACTATTGTGAGTTAGGCACTTGTACCTGCATGTGGAGGCCGGAGGACAATGCCCAGTGTCTTTCCCCCTCAGGAACTTTCCACTTCGTTTGAGACAGGATTTTTCACTGGGCTGAAACTCACCAGTTCGGCTACACTGTCTGGCCAGAGAGTTCCAGGGATCCACCTGTCTATCTTCCCAGCCCTGGGACTATAAGCACACATCATTGTACCCGGCTTTACACATGAGTTCTCATCAAATTTGGGTCCTTTGGTTTCTACTGCATTTTCCTGAGTGATCAGCAGTCATCTCTCAGTGCTTTTGGGGGAGATTACTATTGCTAACATGGAATACTGGGACTAAAAGCAACTTGGGGGGAAGGGTTTATTAGGCTTACATGTTCTCATTACTGTTCATCACCAAAGGAAGTCAGGACAGGAACTCAAACAGGACAAGAACCTGGAAGCAGGAGCTGATGAAGAGGCCATGGAGGGATGCTGTTTACTGGCTTAGTCTTCATGGCTTGCTCATGTTTTTATAGAACTCAGGATTAACCACAATAAACTGGACCCTCCCTCCATTAATCTCTAATTAAGAAAATGCCCTATATTGGCTTGCCCACAGCCCAGTCTTATGGGTATACTTTCTCAATTAAGATTCCCTCCTCTTAAATAACTTCAACTTGTATCAAATTGACATAAAAACTGTCCAGCACATGTTTTTATTACAGAGAGCATAAGCCCATTATAAATTTTTAGGGAGAAGCTCACTGAAATACAGAGATATTCAGGCTTCGAAGCATGAGGGCAGGTACAGCCTCAACTCAGAAGTAAGGGGTCTGGCTAGAGAGGAAGGCCATCAGAAGTCTTAGTGAGGAGTGATCCATATGGCTGGTGACAGAGCAGAAGCAGGTGACTAGGGCAGATGGGACTTTCATCTTACTGCTGTTTAGACACATTGATAAACAGGTTTACAACAAACTTTCAAAACACTTGACATTGAAACTTAAGACAACCCGGAAAACCCACAATGGAATCAGTGCTCAGCCCTCACCTGTGCTTCCAACAAAATGTGTCATCAACTACACAGAAGGTTCCCAGCAAACTTTTGAATCAGACTCATCAAATAACATAGCCAGACCCTTTGAAGTATAAAAGTCTTAAACTTCAAAGGAAAATCCTTTTAGCTATTTTCCTTAAAATTTGAGTGTGCTCTGAAAAATTCCATGGTGGAATTCCTGCCCTGAATTCTGAGTCCCTTCGAAGTAAAACTTAACTGGAAAGGGGAGAGAATGGCCACTGGAGTAGTCTCATTCCTTCCCACCCACACTGCTAAGGGTAGACGGTGTCCTTTGATAGTTGAGCCATCTTCGGCACATCAGTCTCTCAGTGTTTGAAACATTTGACGCCCTTCAACGAAGCAGGTGGGCTCAGGGGGCACCAATATTTCTGAAATTCTCTGAGCCGCACCCATCTTTGTGTATCCAGACCAAGCCTTGCATGGGCAAGATATCTGAAATCCAATCCATTGTTCCCTCTTGGTCACAACCACTAAAACCGGAAGTGGGTCTGCCTGCTGCAGGTGTCTCTCTGCTGCTGCAGGTGTGCCTCTGCTGCTGCAGGTGTGCCTCCATCTAAGTCTGTGTTGGATGTTGGCTTTTGTTTCCTGTCTGGTTGCTGTAACAAGATACCCAACAAAAGCAACACAGGGAATAAAGGGTTTATTTTGGCTCATACTTTCAAATTGTTGCCCGCCCTAGCAGAGAAGTCACCGCAGCCGAAGTTTGAAGGAGTTGGTCACATCTCATCCATAGCCAGGAACAGAGAGCAATGAATGTATGTACGCATGCTAGTCTTCAGCTTGCCCTTTTTTTTTTTTTTTTTTAAGTCCGGGATCCCCTGCTTAGGGCATGGTTCCACCCACAATTACAAAGTGTCTTCCTAGATCAATTAGCAACATTAAGGCAAGCCATCGCAGACATTCTTTGCTAACCTTAATCTAGAAAAAAATCCCAGAACTGTGCCCAGCAGCGTCCTCCTAAGTGCGTCTAGTTCTTGTTCCATAGGCAATTGGCAGTCAGTAGCCATTACAGAGTCTGAGTCCCATGGCTGCCCTCACTGGGTTCATTCAATCAGCCAGGAACGTGCACACATAGCATATCTGCATAGCCAGTTATCCCTCGCCTGGAGCTAGCTCATGCTGATTTGGGGTTCTGTTTACTTCTGGCCTAGCAGCGGTCTTCAGGGGCATCACCCAGGGAGCAGCTAAACAGCACCTTGCAACTTGCTGGTGACACCTTTCAATTTTGTCACAGTCACACTCATCCTCAGCATTTTGTCTAAAAACAGGCATTATAGAACAAGGCATCTCCTCATTCTGCATCCTTAATGGGAAATGATAAACAAAGGGTAGGAGACAGAGGCAATTTTGCTTGAGTTGCTGCATCAGAAACTTTGGGAAATAATAGGACTCTCTGACTGTCATTCTTGGTGTCACTGAGGTACTGAGATGTCAGTTTGTACTTTAATTCTGTCGAGTATCCTCCCTGTGACAAGCTGGGGCCTGTAGTGCTGAACTGACTCGATGGGCAGACAAGAACAGGGCTTCAAACTCAGGGAGTTTTCAAGCTAGTTGTTAGATCATTAGTAGCTTGCCAAGGTGACAGCATCTTCCTTGGGGAAACCCAGCAGACTGTACAAATGAGGCTATCTCCCTCTCAGGGAGTGAGCACAGCCCAGACTGGCAGCATAACCATGAAGAAAATGTGTTTACGTTGGAAGAAGCAATAGAAGCATTCATTGGTAGAAGCAGCAACAAGACAGGGGTGACAATGGGTGGAGCACGGGCAGCACAGGAGAGTCTACACATTAATTTAGGAGACTGGGACAGTTCATCTAGACTGTAGAAACAAATCTCTAGGCATACCTGTCTAGAGGGACTGTCTAGATTAGGCTCACTGAGGTGCCAATACCCACCTGTCTTAGTTTGGGTTTCATTATTGTGAACAGACACCATGACCAAGGCAACTTTTTATAAAGGATAACTTTTAAATGGGGCTGGCTTATGGCTTCAGAGGTTCAGTCCATTATCAACATGGCAGGAACCATGGCAGCATCCAGGCAGGCATGGTGCTGGAGAAGGAGCTGAGTATTCTGCATCTTAATCTGCCTGCAGCCAGGAGAGACTGACTGTCTCTTCTGCACTGAGTGGAGTTGAGCATAGGACTTCAAAGCCCATCTCTACAGTGACACATTTCCTCCAACAAGGCCACGCCTATACCAATAAGAACATACCTCCTAATAGTTTCACTCCCCGTGGGCCAAGTATTCAAACACATGAGGCTCTGGGGGTCAAACCTATTCAAATCACCACACTATCCTACCTGGAAGTGGTACCATCCCCTGGAGCGGGGTCCTGGACCAAACCAAAAAAGAGAAGGTGAACTAAGTACCAGTATTTATCTCCCTGCTTTCCGACTGTGAGTTCAATGTGACCAGCTCCCTCCTGCTCCTGCTGCCTCAGTGGACTGTGTTCCCCAGAACTGTGAGCCAAAATAAGCCCTCCCTTCCTTAAGTTGCTTCTGCTCAGGTATTTTCTTACAATGAGAAAAGTAACCAGTGGTTTATTTTAGTTATCCACTTTAATACATCTGGAATCAACTAAAATCCAAGCTGCTGGGCACTCCTGTGAGGGATTTTTATTGATCAGATACTTTTTTCATAAACTTATTTATTTTATTTATATGGATACATTGTAGCTGTCTTCACACACACCAGAAGAGGACATCGGGTCCCATTACAGATGGTTGTGAGCCACCATGCGGTTGCTGGGAATTGAACTCAGGACCTCTGGAAGAGCAGTCAGTGCTCTTAACCACTGAGCCATCTCTCTCCAGCCCTGATCAGATAATTTGAAGAAGAAAGATCTACCTTAAAGGTAGGTGGCACCCTCTGGTGACAGCCCAAATAAAAGGACATGGAAAAAGAAACTGATTTGCCTGCTTGCCCTCACTCTCAGACAAGCTTATCTACACTGCTGCTCAGAAGCATTCCTTCACTGATATTAGAACTAATACCTTTGGGCCTCCAACATATTCAGAAGACCAACTCTCCAGGAATCCCTCAGGCCTTCAGTGGTATATTGGGACTGCTCAGGTACCTAGCCTCATGGACTGAGCAACTCCTGGGTTCTCGGCCTCTCCTATGAGAGATAGCTATTGTTGGACTACCAGGACCACATCCTGTAAGCCAATCTAATAGAACCACGTGTAAGTGTGTTTACTCATTCTGTCTGTTCTGTTCCTTCAGAGAACACTGACTAATACAGTAACATAGATACAGAAGGCCTTAGGCAGCACAGCTATGCATTAATGTATGTATAGCTTCAAAACCATGAGCTCAGGCTGGAGAAATGGCACATAGTTAAGAACGCTTGCTCCTTGTGGTCTTTCTGTCCCCTTCCTATGGTTCTTCTGTTCCTTCTTCTCCCCCCTCCTTCACAGGACTCTCTGAGTTCTGTCAAATGTTTGGCTATGGGACTTTGCTCCTATCAGTTGCTGTATGAAATCTCTCTGATCTCTTCAATAACAATTCTGCTAGGCTCAGGTCTCAGAACATTCTGTAATCAGAGCAAACTGTACTTGGAAAGCTTATAGTTAGATTGGTGTCCCAGCCCCTCCATTTGAGGCCTTGCCAGATTACAGAAGATAGCTGGTTCAGGCTCACTGTCCCCAATTACTAGGAGTCTTTGCTAGGATTATTCTCTTAGATTCCAGGAGAACACTAGAACATGGCCCACAGAATCAACTGACCAAGGACTCTTGGAAGCTTGCAGAGATGAGGGAGCTTGTAGGGGTCTGATCTAAGTTCTCTGCATGTGTTAAAGCTGAGTATCTTGGTGTTCTTGTGGGAGTCCAAAGAGTGGGAGCAGGGGCTGTCCTTGACTCTTTTGCCTACTTTTCCTCCTACTGGGAAGATGTGATGGTATTACCTGGTCTTATTGTAGCTTGTTTTGTTGTGTTTGGTTAATATCCCTGGGAAGCTTGCTCTTTTCAGAGGGGAGTCCCAGTAAATAAACATAAAAATATTACTTAAAGATTGTGTGTGTCAGACCTAGGCTCAGAAAACAAATATTTATTTTACATATGTGTGTTTAGGTGGGTGTATGCCATGTATGTACCAGTACCTGTGGAAGCCAGAAGAGGCTGTAAGAGGGCTGTAAGAGGGCATTGTGGGTTGCCCAGAGTTAGTGCAGGAAACCAAATTTAGGTCCTTTGGAAGAGCTATTGGGTCATTTTTTCTCTTCTTTGTTTTTAAAGGGGATCTCACTATGTAGTCCTGGCTGGCCTGGAACTATCTGTGTGGACCAGGCTAGCTTTAAACTCACAATGATCTACTTCTCTGTGTATGTCACACTACTCCTGATCCTAGCTAGAAATTCTTTTTTTTTTTTTTTTTTTTTTTTTTCCGAGACAGGGTTTCTCTGTGTAGCCCTGGCTGTCCTGGAACTCACTCTGTAGACCAGGCTGGCCTCGAACTCAGAAATCCACCAGCCTCTGCCTCCCAAGTGCTGGGATTAAAGGTGTGTGCCACCACTGCCCAGCTAGAAATTCTTAATAAGAGAATCTTTAAGCATGCCCGGAATCCTCGGGACACGGGACTGAGGAAAAGCCAGGGACAGGAACCTTCTGGCTTCCATTTGTGGATGGAGACCTGTGCCTGGGCCACCAGGGTTCCATAGCCAAATAGTGTCAGGACAAAGCTACCCTCCCAGGAGTGTGGAAAAGTGGTGAGTGGGATTAAGATGAGCACCACTGATCAGCGGGACACGCCCAGAATCCTCGGGACACAGGGACTGAGGAAAAGCTGGGAACAGGAACCTTCCGGTTTCCATCTGTGGCAGGAGACCTCTGCCTGAGCCACCAGGAATCCATAGCCAAATAGCACCGGGAGAAAGCTAGCCTCCCAGGAGTGTGGACAAGCCTGTCTGTTCAGAGGGACCCACCTGGAATCCCAGTACACAGTGACTGAGGAGTGGTCTTCTGGTTTCTTCTGGCAGCCAGGGAGCTGATCCTGTGACACAGGGCTCCATACTCAAATAGTGTCAGGAGAGAGCTGGTATTCCAGGAGTGCCGACACACATTTGAGCACAGGAAAGACCAGCACTTATGTTCAAATTCACTGGATGAAGAGGGACCCTTGCAGAGCCATCAGGACACAGGAACCATGGGACAGCTGGGGACAAGATCCTTCTGGTTTCTGTCTGCACCCCAGAGGTGACCTTGTGACACAGCTCTCAAAACCCAAATTCCTTGTAGAGAGAGCTGGTCTTCAAGGAGTACTGACACAGAGGCTTGCAGGAGGGACAAGCCACAGCCAGAGAGAGTAAGACCAGCTAACACCAGAGATAACCAGATGGCGAAAGGCAAGGGCAAGAACATAAAGAACAGAAACCAAGGATTCTTGGCATCATCAGAACCTATCTCTCCCACCACAGTACAACCTGCCGTCTCTCCCCCTACCTATTCAATATAGAAATTGAAGTTCTAGCTAGAGCAATTAGACAACAAAAGGAGGTCAAAGGGATACAAATTGGAAAGGAAGAAATCAAAATATCACTCTTTGCAGATGATTAGATCGTATACTTAAGTGACCTGAAAAACTCCACCAGAGAACTTCTGTAGCTGATAAAGAACTTCAGCAAAGTGGCTGGATATAAAATTAACTCAAAAAATTAGTAACCTTCCTATACTCGAAGGATAAACAGGCTGAGAAATAAATTTGGGAAATGACACCCTTCACAATTGTCATAAGCAATATAAAATATCTTGGTGTGACTCTAACCAAACAAGTGACAGATCTGTATGACAAGAACTTCAAGTCTCTGAAGAAAGAAATCGAAGAACTCAGAAGATGGAAAGATCTCCCATGCTCATGGATTGGCAGGATTAGTATAGTTAAAATGGCCATCCTACCAAAAGCAATCTACAGATTCAATGCAATCCCCATCAAAATTCCAACTCAATTCTTCATAGACTTAGAAAGAGCAATTCTCAAATTCATGTGGAACAACAAAAAAACCAGGATAGCAAAAGCTATTCTCAACAACAAAAGAACTTCTGGGGGAATCAGCATTCCTGACCTCCAGCTGTACTACAGAGCAGTAGTGATAAAAACTGCATGGTATTGGTACAGCGACAAGCAGGTAGATCAATGGCATAGAATTGAAGACCCAGAAATGAACCCACACACCTACGGTCACTTGATTTTCAACAAAGGAGCTAAAAACATCCAGTGGAAAAAAGACAGCATTTTCAACAAATGATGCTAGTTCAACTGGTGGTCTACATGTAGAAGAATGAGAATTGATCCATTCCTATCTCCCTGTACAAAGCTCAAGTCCAAGTGGATCAAGGACCTCCACATAAAACCAGATACACTGAATCTAATAGAAGAGAAAGTGGGGAAAAGCCTCAAACACATGGCTACAGGGGGAAAAGTTCCTGAACAGAACACCAATGGCTTATGCTCTAAGATCAAGAATCGACAAATGGATCCTCATGAAATTGCAAAGCCCTGTAAGGCAAAGAACACTGTCAATAGGACAAAATAGCAACCAACAGATTGGCAAAAGATCTTTACCAATCCTAAGTCTGATAGAGGGCTAATATCCAATATATTCAAAGTACTCAAGAAGTTAGACTCCAGAAAACCAAATAATCCTATCAAAAAATGGGGAACAGAGCTAAACAGAATTCTCAACTGAGGAAATTCACAGGGCTGAGAAGCACCTAAAGAAATGTTCAACATCCTTAGTCATCAGGGAAATGCAAATCAAAACAAGTCTGAGATTCTACCTCACACCAGTCAGAATGGCTAAGATCAAAAACTCAGGTGACAGCAGATGCTGGCGAGGATGTGGAGAAAGAGGAACACTCCTCCATTGCTAGTGGGACTGCAAGCTGGTACAACTACTCTGGAAATCAGTTTGGTGGACCCTCAGAAAAATGGACATAATACTACCTGAGGACCCAGCTATACCTCTCCTGGGCATATACCCAGAAGATGCTCCAACATGTAATAAAGACACGTGCTCCACTATGTTCATAGCAGCCATATTTATAATGGCCTGAAGCTGGAAACAACCCAGATGTCCCTCATCAGAGGAATGGATACAGAAAATGTGGTACACTTAAATAATAGAATACTACTCAGCTATTAAAAACAATGACTTCATGAAATTCTTGGGCAAATGGATGGAACTTGAAAATATCATCCTGATTGAGGTAACTCAGTCACAATAGAACTTAGTCACAATAAATAGTTATCAGAATAGTACTCACTGATAAGTGGATATTAGCCCAAAAGTTCGGAATACCCGTTTCATTTCACAGTAACCGTTGGACCGAGTGTGAGGTCCCAGATGGAGGAGTTGGAGAAGGGACTGAAGGAGCTGAGGGAGTTTGCAGCCCCATGGAGGGAGCAACAGTGTCAACTGGCCTGACCCCCTGGTGCTCCTGGGACTGGACCACCAACCAAAGAATATACATGGAGGGTCCCATGGTTGGGATCACATATGTGGCAGAGGAGGGCCTTGTTGGCCATCAGGGTGAGGAGATGTCCTTGGGCCTGAGGGTGTTAGAGACCCCAGTATAGGGGAATGCCAAGGTGGGAAGATGGGAATGGGTGGGGGAATACTCTCATAGAGGCGGGGGAGGTGGGAGGGGATAAGAGGTTTCCAAAGTGGAGACCTAGAAAGGGGGAAACATTGGAAATGTAAATAAAGTATCAAAAAGTTAAAAATTTTTTTAAAAAAAGAATTAGTTGAAGATGAATAAAGGACACTGACACAAATGAGAGAGAGAGAGAGGGGGAGAGAGAGAGAGAGAGAGAGAGAGAGAGAGAGAATCTTTAAAAGCAAAGACAGGCATGAACATACTATCACCCCAACAACTATAGAGAAGCAAAATAAAATCATTGCTATTATATTTTCTATGCATTGGTGGAGAAAAAAGTCCCAGATGTTACTATTATCTCTTGTGACAGGGATATCAGATTGGCCTTGAATGCCTGATCCTTTTGCCTCTCCATTTCAAGCCCTTACTTAGATTTTAGCCATGCACCACCATGTCTAGCTTCTACCTAGAATTTCATAACTACCAACAATATCTTTCAAGGGTTAAGCTGAACATTTGACAGGCTTGATATCAGGGGGAAGCCAGACAAACACAGACCAGAGACATTTGATAACAGCTCCATATATAAAACCAACATATAACAGAAAAGGAGCACCCGTGTAAGGTAAATAAGTGTAAATAGACTTAATAGCTAAGTAATGGAAACCTTATCACAGAGCAATAAAATTAGGGGAGACGTAAACCATCAAGTATTTTGAGGGCAGTTTGGAAAAATTAAATATAGACTGGTATTGGACCACTGGAGCTATGGATAGCCTCAGCCTCCTGTGATTCTTCTGCTCTATAGTGTGTTCCTACTTTTAAGAGATGCCCACGGAAACCTCAGCTTGGGCCACAGGGCCCCACAGCTAATCAGCGCCGGGACAAAGATCCCTCGCAGGAGATCGCAAGACCCAGCAGAGGGCCAAAGACACGCTCCACAGCTCACCAGGAACGCAGAAAAGCTCATAGCAGGGGCAACGCGTCCCCAGAGCTCACTGACTCTGCCCGCTTTCTGCGGGCCACAGAGACTGACGGCCAGCAGCTTCTGGCTATGGCCGGAAACCTCAGCTTGGGCCACAGGGCCCCACAGCTAATCAGCGCCGGGACAAAGATCCCTCTCAGGAGATTGCAAGACCCAGCAGAGGGCCAAAGACACGCCCCACAGCTCACCAGGTACTGCCCCAAACCCGCGAGATTCAGGGACCGAGGTAGGCGGGCCTAGAAACCCCCCAGATCCCAAAAGCGGGCGCCTATGGCAGGAAACTTCTGCCTGGGACACTAACATTCCATAGACAAGCAGCCCCGGGAGAAAATTCTCT
>JAPYYD010003127.1:0-14510 GCA_028551405.1 Uromys caudimaculatus
TTAAAAACAATGACTTTATGAAATTTGCAGGCAAATGGATGGAACTTTAAAATATCATCTTGAACTCAGTCACAAAAGAAGGAACATGGTATGTACTCACTGATAAGCGAATATTAGCCCAAAAGTTCAGAATGCACAAGTTTCACTTTACAGTAACCGCTGGACTGAGAGTGAGGTCCCAGATGGAGGAGTTGGAGAAAGGTCTGAAGGAGTTGAGGGAGTTCGCAGCCCCATGGAGGGAGTAACAGCGCCAATGGGCCTGACCCCCTCCCCAGGTCATCCTGAAGTTTGGACCACCAACTAAAGAATACACATCTATGGACCCATGGTTCGGACCACACATGAGGCAGAGGACGACCTTGATGGCCATCAGGGAGAGAGGAGAGGCCCTTGGGCCTGAGGGTGTTAGAGTCCCCAGTAAAGGGGAATGTCAAGGTGGGAATAGGGGCATGGGCGGGTAGGTGGGAGGTGGAATTCCCTCATAGAGGTAGGGATGGGGAGGGGATAGGGGGCTTCCAAAGAAGAGACCCAGAAAAGGGGAAACATTGGAAATGTAAATAAAGTATCAAAAAAAATTAAGAAAAAAAAAGAATTAGCAGATGCATAAATAACATACTTGCTTTTTATTAATCTATTTTTAGAAAGCATTGATTTCTAAACCCAAAATAATAATATTGCATTGTGGTGTGAGAGAACAATAATAAAGGGTGACAAAGGTCGCAGGGCTATATCATTTCAAGGTTATGACAACTTAGATTAGGCAGGTCTACATCGATTCAATGTAGACTATTAAATGCTGGATAAATGTTTAATACTACCTGTAGGAAACATGCAAGTATTCACATAATCCAACAAGTTATCCCTAGATAGATAATAAAGGAGGTTAAATGATGCTAAAATATATTTGGTTATTCTGAAAGAAGGCAAGAAAGGAGGAACCAAGAAATAAAGAATAAGTGAGACCAATAACAAAATGATGGAATTACCCCAATCTTGTGTATACATATTTCTACGCACCTTCACCCACATGTACACACATGCCTGCACATCATGGTTCAGCATGGAGCATAAATCCAACAAGAGGTGTTCACATAGGAGAAAAGAGGGGGAAATCTTGTATGGAGATAGCAGTTGCAAAGCAAAGAGCAAAGAAGGAAGAAAAGCATAAGACAAGTTCTCCTGGCAAGCACACAGACATAACGACCTCATCCAAACCCTTGACATTGACCAGCTGGTCCCCAGAAATCTGAGCAAATATGCTGCTGTTATTTTTAAGACCTCTCAGTTATGGTGCTTCGTTAGAAGATACTGTATCCAGATGCTATATTCTAGGATATTTTTGTTTCGATCTTAATGAAACCCCAAAGGTTTGGGTTGCCAGACCATGGCACTATTAGAAGTTTCTGGAAGCTCAGGAGATAGAGCACAATGGGAGGGTGCTAGGTGACTGCAGGATGTCTTTCATGGGTATATAGAGACTCTGGCCCTGGCCCTTCTGTTTACTGGACACCGTGAAGGAAGCAGCTTGCTCTGACCTATACTCTCTACCATGAAGTTCTGCCTCATCCTCGAACAAAAATACAAGACTGAATCAACTATAAACTGAGACTTCTGCAACCATGAGCCAAAATAAATCCTTCCTCATCGAAAGCTGGCTTACTTAAATATGTTGTCACAGTGGTGAAATGTTAATTAGTACATGGTGTCCTCATACTCTTCCCACACTCATCAACTGTCTGTATGACAGTGAGTCCAAAGGTAAGCTGTGAATCCAAAGATCCTAAACAGATCTCAGAAGGTAATCTCTGCTAAAGCAGAAATTTGAATCATCCATCTCATTTTGCATTACTGTAAAGGCAGCAAATTAACAATATACCAAGATAATGATATGAGGAATTGAATCTTTCATAGTACCACTACTTTACTATAATCAGGTCACCTGGATGCCCTTCTAACTATACATATATATGTGCTTATACATGGATAGAGGAAAATCATATGCACTTATAGTAACACGCATGTCACCCTAGGTTTTTCTAGTAATGAATTCTTCAACATAGAAGCCCAGCTGGCTTTGTTGCATCTTTTGAATCCTGATTCTGAGGATAAGTAATTTTACATATTTCATATAAAGAGAAGAACTTAGATTTGGCCTGATTCTGTGAGAACAGGTAGTGACTATTTTGTGAACTTAGTGGATATTTATGGAATGGTTCAGGCCTATAAAATACTAAAGAACAGCACAGGTCTGAGTTGACCTGTTTTTATATAAAAATGTTCAGCTCAAAATAAAATTAGGAAGCAATCGCTAACTATCATGGAGCATGTCAAGGCTGAGCTTTCTTCAACATAGTGAGTACCCAGCCACAGTCTTGTTTTTGTTATTGTCACCCAGTTGTGACACACAAAGAGAAAGGTTCTGTCAGAATTTTTCCAAAAGGATGAGCATAAAAAGACAGTTGCATGAAAAATGCAAAGAATGAGAAAAATAAGTTGGGGAAAAATTATAAAACACATCATTGTCATCAATATTCAGGTCAAAGTTTGTTGATTTCATGTCTTATTTGTTTATAGAATGACCTTTAAAAACAAAAGCACTTTATTTTGAGTGGTCATAGTATACAATTGCTTGGGAATATCTTTCACATTCAATTTTAACTTAATTGTCTTTTTCAGCTTCCCCCACATACTGGCATTTTATTGTCCATATTTTCATAGACCTATCAATTGTCATGTGTCCTGACCTTCAATATGTGTCCTAGGTCGATTCAACAAACTCTGCTGTCTTGGTTGGAAATAGAGATTCATCTCTACCATTCTAGCTTCGTCCCCTAGCACACCACCATTCTCTGTGCCTACGTCCACACAGATGCGTAATTTTTGCTTTTCTTCATGTTTTCTAGTTTTGACAGATCTTCTTAACTTCCCTGTGAGCTAAGCAATACATTTTGATGACATTTGCTGTAATATAGTCCCATTTGGTAAGTGCGAGTCTCTATAGGACTCTTCCTCTGTCAGGCCAGAGCTAAGACTACTTGAAGATTGTTGTGTCATCTAATAGCTTTAATTTTTGTTGATCTTCCTTGAACACTTAGAAAAAACTTGTTTTTTCTTAGAAAAATCTTGTGTTTTGAGAATTTAATATCTAATTAATATCTGTTAATTAGACTTATCCTGCTTATTTTGAAATCAAGGTCTCCTATATTACTTCCTGCCAAGTTGACTGGTTATGGAATGAAATGAATATCTCCTTCTATACATTCTGTACATTACTCTTTCAGTCTCTTCGTGTCTATGTTTTACTAATGTTGGTACCATGTTATTTGGTACATAGATCTTAACTACTGAGTTATAAAATACCTTTCTTCATGCGTAATGATTTTTCCCTAGATTTAATGTAATCTACTATTGATTTAAAAAAAAAAAAAACATTATGGGAAAGGGGGAGAAAAGATAATCTCGACATGAAATTTGCATTTTCTGATTTTCCTACCTCTGCCCAAAGCAGATGTTGATAACTTACTTGCTGATTGTATTTTCCTCTCTGATCCTTAGAAGTAGAGTCAGAAATCCTCAACTGTAGCCTTTCAATCTGTGTAACGAAAGAAGTCAGCTGTCTGATAGTAATCTGAAGTCCCCTGTGGCCTGATATGATTACTCTGTGACTTGTCCCAGAATCTTCAGTGCTTCTGCCACCACCCAAGATCAGGCCTTTCTGAAGTAGTCATTCCCCACAGCAATGAATCAAAGAGTCAACATCAACTGTTGTGTAAGCCAGACCCACAGCCACTGGTGTCGGGTAGTTCTTGGCCTAAATAGTCCCTTTTCTTACTTTATAACTTAGAAGTCTGCTGTCTGACTTCTTCTGGCTCTCCCATTAGGCTTGAAAACATTGACACTGGTCCCTGAGAACACTTGTCAACACTCTCAGAAAAATCAGGTTGCACTTCGTGAACTGAATGAAATAAAAGGTGACCCCATCTTCTTGTCATTAATTCCATAATACAATAACTACTATTTTGGAACAATGGTCTTATGCCAGGAAGTGTGCTAAAGGATTAACTGTCACAATCTCATTTAGTCCTCACATTGACCTTGTGGATTGTCCCCATTTTACAAAAGAAGAAAAAAATGTAGTTTTGAGACTTGTGGGCACAGCAGAGCTAATAAGGGCCAAGGGAGGAGTTACAACTGAAATCCTTTTTACTTAAAAAATATGTCTAACTACCACTCAGTACTGCTTCCCCACTGAGCTAAGGACCACCTGAAACCAAGAGCTTCCTCTCATTTTCCACTGTCATTTCCAGCCACACTAATGGCTTTGAATATCTGACCCTAGACAGGAGTAGCAGATAAGGGGCCTTGGCACAATATATCTTTGGTCTAAAGGAAGTTAAAAAGTGGTGTTGCTACTTAGCATGATACTGGCAAGCATCTTGAGTTTCCCGAGGAACGTTTCCACATTGCTTAGTAGTTTAAAAATGTCCCCACATTCTAAAAGCCTTCATTATGTTTGACTCTCTCATATGATGCGTATTTCTCTAAACTTTTTGGCCTGGCTTCAGTTGTTTATTTAGGTTATCTCTCCTTGAATTATGGAAATTCTAAAGATGGCCCACATTGTATCGCTACATGCTGGCGTTTGACACCATGTAACATTCCAACAGGGCAACTGATATCTGGCTTTTCTCATGTACACAGTGTCTTAATCCTCTGCATTAGTCTTTCTTTGCTCATTTGTGAAAGCTGTTTGATAGTGAAAGCAAAAATGAAGCATTCATTTCCTCTATAAATATTTATGCGCTGACCTCTGACTGTTGGCCAGCCTGCCCGCCAACGCCCCGTTAGAAATCATCTCTTGTACAATCAACTGCTATCATGTGATAACCTCTTGGGGTTAACAGTACAGATGCAAGATCTCCGAGTGCCTGATGGGAAGACCTCACATCCCAAGTATGTTTTCCCTTGAAAAATGACATCACCATAGGGATACATTTTTTAAATATTTGCCTTTCATTTTACGAAAATTTCCCTCACAAATATAAAGGAAGGAGTATTCTGATTCTCAGACTAAATATTTCATAGTCCACAAATGATATGAAAATAAGATAACTTTCTAAGTAATTGCATCTAGACAATTGGTGCAGAGAGGCAACAAAACCAGGCTAGAAACAATCAGGACAAAGATGGAATTTTACAACTTTTATATCAAATTCTAGTGTTAGAAAAGCTGAAGGTAAATCTTGTTGGCTTGGAAGATAGATTTTATCCTTCTTGGTTGGAGCATAGAGATGACTGAAGTTAGATGAACACTTACTCAGAAACAGAGCTATCAAACCACAGCAGTTAAGATTCTTACCCCACAAGTACCCTCTACCTGCCAGTGCTTTATGACTGATGCCATGCGGACAGTTCGGTAACTACTTCCTTAATCTGGCTGGGCAGTCTGGATGAGGGCAGAGTTTCCCTTTGATTGTCAGAAATGGATGCTGTGAGAGAAACAGTACCATTGACAGCCAAGTATCTGAATTCTATCTAGTTCCAGGGAAAATACAATATTACATGTACATGTGTGTGTATTCCAAGGTAAAAATTTCTTGCAATGGATAAGGAGTGGAGCCAGAGAGGAAAGAGCCTCATGATAAATTCCTAGAGTTTATAAGGATCTCTTTGATGGTTATTTACATGACCTATACATTAGTTACATAGTCACTGGAACAAAACACCTAGCAAAGTAATTTAGGGAAAGCACTTACTTTAGCTCAATTTCATGTGAGAACGACTTGGGTGATTTCATTGTGGTAGCATGACTCTTGCCATGGTGACAGGATCATGTGGCAGCTTGCTCACATCTTCATGACCAACGAGGAAACAGAAATATCATGATAGACCCAGAACTGAGCTACAAGCCTCAGAGTCTGCCCCCAAGGACCTATTTCCTCCTTCTAAGCCCCATCTCCTAAAGGTTTCCTAGCAGTGCCACCAGCTGGGGACAAAGTATTCAAGTACACAAGCCTCTGTGAGGCATGTTACATCCAAACTGTCACATTCTAACCTTGACCCCATAGGCTTAAGGCCATTTTATGCAAAATGCATTCGGATCAACTTCAAAAGTCTCTGTAGTTTTCCAGTTCCAAAACTGTCCAAAAGTCTCACATTCAAAGTCTCTTCTAAGACTCAAAGTAATCTCTTAACTGTGAGTGCCTATAATTTGTTTGTAATACTATGTGCTTCTAACACAGAAAGTAAACACATTCCAAAAGGGAGGAGTGGGGACCTAGCAAGGAAGGTCTAAACTCATCAGTACAAACATCAAGCTTAGCCACTCATGGTGCTGTCACCCGAGCTCAGAAGTGCTTAGACATCCCTGTCTTCCAGCTGTGCTACCCATCGCTCAAAAAGCCTCCTTCTTGTTCTTCCTCTATTCCATGTCTATAGCTGTCCTTGACAGAACTCCCACATCCCTGGCATCTGAAAAGATCCTGGGATCTCCATTGTGATGTAGGTTTCGTCTTCATAGCTTTATACAATGACCTCTTGCAGTCTTGCTGCAGAGATCCCAGCCTGACCATGAGTTGCCTGACATCTGGAGATCTCTGGAACTTTGGTACAAAGTTCCCTGATAGCACTTTTTATTTTGTGTGCCTACCGCACAAAACCAACATCACCTGAATGATGGCACCAAGTTCTGCTGCCACCCAAGACATAGCCTGGCTCCCTTTCACCACAGTGGCTGGCAGCAGCTGACGAAGTCAGGAAATCATTTCCCTAGGAGGTTCTTCAAAGAAGCAAACTAACTCCTGGGGCATACTCTGTTTCTTCTAGCACTCCTCTTTACAATGAATTTGCATGAACCATCAAGGGGTCTTGCCTGTCCATTGAGGTAACATTCCTATGGTTGCAAGGCAGGGTGCAGGGTTTGTCTTTAATATCGTTAGCATTTAAGCAGTGAAGTGAGAAATTAATAGGGAGAGGGAGAGAAAGCGGTCAAGTATGAATGATAAGAGAAATATGGGCTGTAGGCATGAGAGAAAAGTCTAGCAGAGATGTAGAAATCTAGGAAAAAGTTGTAGAGATGCTTCAAGGGACAGGCATGAAAGCCTTTCTGTGTGCATGTGTGACTGGTGGTTTGAATGAGAAATCTCCCCTCATAGGCTTATGTATTCAAACATATGGTCCCTAGTTTGTGGCATCGTTTGGGAAAGTTAGGAAACTTTCAGGAGGTGAAACCTTGTTGGAGTAAGCAGGTTCCTCAGGGTGTGCTTTAGGAGTTTATAGATTGGTGCTCACTTCCTGTCCTCCCCTCTCCCCACTCTCTGCTTCCTGTGCGAGGATGAACATGTGGTCGGTCAGCTTCCTGCTCCTGCTCCCCTGTATTCGCTGCATGGTGCCGGCCCTTTCCTATTGCAATGGACTCTATCCCTCCGCAAATATGAGCCCAAATAAACCCTCCTACAGACAGAAATCTGAGTAATGCAGAGAGATGTTAAATTACAGTCGCTCAGCAATAAGAGCACAGAATTATAAATTGCATCAGCAACAAATTTAGTCAAAGTGATACAACTGAAAGTTAAAAGAGAAATGTCTAAAGACAGTAGCCCACCATAGGTGGCACTACGCTTAGTCCAGTTGTTTCCCTCACTGGGGCAAGACTGGGTTTTCTGTACTGTTCATCTATATGTAGGTCTCCACGGGTCAGAGAGGAGGATCATTTAGTCTCAGTGGTTTAGACAAGTTGAGTCACTACACCTCTGTTGATGAGGGGTTTCTGTGAGTGCATACATGCTTCTGCCAGAACTTCCGGGCTAGAGTTTCTCATACTGTACCCTAGTAAGATTGCCCTTAGTAACTTAACGATTGGGCTTTCTGTAGGAAACTCTTCCTGAGATGCTGACTCTGAAGGGAACAGCTGACTATCCCGGGCATCTTTGAATGCAGATAGCTGTGTTCCACAGCATTTCCCAGCGACGGCAGGAGAAAAAGTCATGTTCTCTGCTGGCCATCTTGGTTCAGGTTTCTTGGTCGTGCTTCATGCATGCACACTCTTACCCTCCCCCTCCTCTGCTCTGTCCTCTGTCTTTACTTTTGCCAACCTGGATCTCTCTTTCTTTCTTTCTGAAACTCACAATGCCATTCTTTTATGTTTTGTTTTGGTTTGGTTTTTTGGTTTGGTTTTTTTTTCAGTGTTTGCAAAAGCAAGTTATATATTAACTTTTTTTTGATACTTTATGTACATTTCAAATGATTCCCCCTTTCCAGGTCTCCCCTTTGGAAACCCCCTATCCCATCCCCTCTCCCCCTGCCTCTGTGAGGGTGCTCCCCCACCCACCCACCCAATCCCGTCTTCCCTCCCTGTCATTCCCCTATACTGGGGCATCTCCTCCCACTGATGGCCAACAAGGCCCTCCTCTGCCACAAATGTGGCCAGCACCATGGGTCCCTCCTTGTGTATTCTTTGTGCTCCAGGAGACCGAACCACAATGCCATTCTTATGAGTGATTCACAGCCGGGGGCAATGCTGAGCAGCAAGGGTGGCTGAGGTGGCTGTGAGTGCAGTGGTGATGGTAGCCAAAGTTGCTGGGGTCTGATGGTGCCTGCCTTGTATGTAGTTCCTTGGAAGAGACATTCAAAGCAGATGAATGGAGTGCTCATGGCAGCTGCAGCCATGGTGGTGGCCATTCGGAAGCATTCATGGGAGAAGTTCTCTGTCATGTATAGCAAATGCTGCTTAGGGATTCAGAGAGTTGGGGGTTGGGGGTAGAGTGGGCCAGTGATATAGCAGCCCTGTCATGTCTCCCACCCTTAATTATATTTACCCATGCCCTCAAATGTTTCTTCTATCTGCCATTTTATCCAGAGTGACCATTGCTTCTAAAAAAAGATGAAAACAATTTTAATATGAAATCTAGAATCCTTTTCAATGAAGAAATTAAATTTAGGAAATTAAATCATTAAGCTAAAATTAAGTGACAGAGTGGGGCTAAAAATCTGTCTCCAGTCTCTGTCTTAACCATTATGTTGTTGCCTTTCTTCTCTTGGCCTTGAACTGTGTTTCTACTAAGTCTTAATAGCGCCCGGCTTTAGGCCCATGACTGAATCACCAAGGGGTGATGAGACAACTTCTGAAGAACACATGGTGGAATACGACTCTGAGTTCTGTTCCTGTTGCTGGTGTTCAATATTTGCAATGCTACATCAGATATATCTTTATTATTCTACTCTCTCATCTCTCACATGTTAGTAAAATGCATTGGTCTGTTTTTCTTTACTACCCCATAACCTAGTGTCATAATCGATATCCGAGTCTCTACAGACCAAAGTCTTCACCCCAGCTTCAGCCTTTACTACTCCATAACAATTTCACAAATTTTAAAATCGGTTTATCCTGTTCCCTTCTTGTTTTACTGTTTTAGTGGTTCACCTATTTGAAAGTCCACAAGATATCCTTATGGCAGTTTTTGTATAGCCAATATTCACCTCCTCACACATATCATATATTTATGTATATTCACCCACTTTTCTGACATTCTGGTTCTAATTCTAAACCCTCCATTTATCCATCTAAAATCCCTTTCCTTTGCTTGAATAAAATACGCTTGAGTAATTCCTATACAGAGCATCTGCCAGTGACTAATATTCTAAAAATATTCTCAATTTTCTTCCACCTTTGCAGACTTTCCTTTTGCCCCCTGTTTGATCCTTTGAAGAGAGGTCACTTCTTTATCTTTGGTTGTTGTTGCTTCTCTGGAGAAGCCAGGTGTAAATCACTTCCATTTCTGAGAAATCACGCTGATTTTAGTGTCTTCGTAATCAATGCTTCTGCAGTGTTTGAGGTATTTCATTGTCGAGGCTGGGTGAGTCTGTGTCTGCATGTGGTTGTTTACACCATTTATGCTGCTTGAGGTTTGATGAGTTTCTTGAAAGTGTGAATTAGTGGGTTTTTTTTCCAATATTAAAAAAGTGTTTGGCCTTTACCCTTTGACATCCTCTGTCTCCTCTCATTTTGTTTTTTATTTTATTTTTTTGTTGCTTTTAAATTTTTATTAAGTTTTAAAATCAGCATAACAAAGTAATAGGTTGCACCCTGGCATTGCATACATAAATATCATTGAACTTTGTTCTAATTAATCCCCAAGCTAATGTTGTTTTTTTTATTTTTTTGATACTTTATTTACATTTCCAATGTTTCCCCTTTTCTAGGTCTCCTCTTTGGAAACTCCCTATCCCCTCCTCCTCCCCGCCTCTATGGGGGAATTCCACCTCCTACCCACCCGCCCACCCACTCCCATATTCCCACCTTGACATTCCCCTTTACTGGGGCCTCTAACACCCTCAGGCCCAAGGGCCTCTCCTCTCTCCCTGATGGCCATCGAGGTCGTCCTCTGCCACATATGTGGTCCGAACCATGGGTCCATAGATGTGTATTCTTTGGTTGGTGGTCCAAACTCCAGGACGACCCGGAGGGGGGGTCAGGCCCATTGACGCTGTTGCTCCCTCCATGGGACTGCAAACTCCCTCAGCTCCTTCAGTCCCTTCTCCAACTCCTCCATCTGGGACCTCACTCTCAGTCCAGCGGCTGCTGTAAATTGAATCTTGGGTATTCCGAACTTTTGGGCTAATATCCACTTATCAGTGAGTGCATACCATGTTCGTTCTTTTGTGACTGAGTTACCTCACTCAGGATGATATTTTCAAGTTCCATCCATTTGCCTGCAAATTTCATGAAGTCATTGTTTTTAGTCTCCTCTCATTTTGAAATGCCATTCATACATATATTTGAATGTTTCCTATTTGTCTTTTCTGTAATAGTTTTTCCATTCTTTCTCCTCGCGTTTCAGTTTGTGTTGACCTGACTTTCAGGTCAGTAATCCCTTTCATCTGCCGCAACCAAGCTGTTGCTAAACCCATTCACTCAGTTCTCATTTAGCTGTGGTTATCACAAAGCAGTGTTTCCCTCTCTAAAGCTGGATGCCATCTTCATAGTGCATAGCTTTCACTGCATTTGTATGCTTACAATTTACCTGAATTTTCAGGGTGTTGTTGTTGTTGCTGTTGTTGTTGTTGTTTTACAGAGAGTGGGCCTCTATACCCTATGCATCTTCATTTACCTTCAGCACAAGTTTCTTGAGACACTATTTTGTAAATACTTTTTTTAATTTTATTTTATGTGCATTGGCATGAGTGTGTCAGATCTCTTGGTCTGGAGGTACAGACGGTTGTGAGCTGCCAGATGAGTGATGAGAACTGAACCCCCCAGTCCTTTGAAAGAGCAGACAGTGCTCTTAAACACTGAGCCATCTCTCCAGCCCTGAGAGACATTGTTTTTTATTAATGAGAAAACTGAAACATTATGCCTTATCCAACGTGTAAGCTGACTATTATTGTATACTCACAGAGGTTTGTGAGAAGAAAATAAGAGTGCAAAGGACTTCTGGGAAGAGAACATATCAGGACTTCAGACAGCGAGACAGAAAGCCAGGCGATGAGTTTCAGACAATAATGACACCATGTCTCCCATGGTTAAGAACGTTACAAGAGCTCACTCAGTGAGTCCATAGTTCTATTTTAATTTTCTTACTTTGCCATTCTCATGAGTTTCCTTCATGATCAAGCTGGACATGGCAATTCCAAGCATTACAAGTCTACTTACCAAAATCCAGAGAGAATAATATTTATTATTCCTGTCTTGGATCCCAGGAGTTTCCAATAAACTAAATGATGAGACCAGTTGTCAAAATAAAATTTACTCAGGTAAGTGTTAATGATTGGCCTGTATCAACTCTTCTGAATGGATTGATCAAAAATAGTATTTTCTAGAACCTAAGAACAAGAACTTAAGAAGAAACTGGTCTTCTCCAAAAATTACTTGCTCTGGGCTCAGCAAATACATTTCATGTTCTACAGAAAGGAAGAATTGGAGAATGACTATTGTTCATAGTAGTGTTTGTTACGGATAGCAAGAAACCCTTAGAATATTCAAACAATTCTGTCTGTTTGGCATACAAAGGAAAAAATTGGAGAAAGAATATGTAGAAAACAGAGACAAGGCAGGTCATGATAAGGCTTAAGTTATTGGACTGCGTTCAGGCCTTGTTCTGAACTCAGTGGAGAGTCACTAAGGTATTTCAAGAAGAGAAACTAGTTTTATTATGAAGAACAATAGCAATAACAAAAATGGAACAAGACTGAAGACATGAAGATGCAATAGACACAAAGCTTGGCTAAAATAATAAAGAAATATTATCAGATGAATTAGTCAAATAACAGCCAACATCTGCCTGAATTAACTCATGAGAGCCTTGTGACAACATGATGAAGGAACATAGACCCCAGGAGTTAAGTAACTTGCCCAAAGTTTAAGAAAGTGACAGAGAAGAAGACATTGGAGTCTGGGTGTAACCACTAAGCCGTAACCTCTTTATTTTAATCCAAAGTTAAAGTAGAAAGTTCTGGTAAGTCTGGCAGATACATGACTTTAGGTCTATGACTAAATCAACCAAGGAAACATATAAACTTCATGAAAAGGACAGTTAGAGGAGGGCTTTGGGTTTTTGTTGTTTCTGATCTCACTAGGTTCAACTTTCCTGCCTAAGATTCCTGAGTCCTCTGGGGTCATTTCCTCACATTTATGGCATAAGGACATGAATACTACTTCACAACGTTATGGAAATTAAATTGTGAGAGAACTTTTGTAAAGATTTTAATACATGAAAGGCTCTTAAAACTGTTCAACCCCTTTCTTGTGCTATGTGAAGTAGCAAGGCCATCATAAAGTAGACTTCCCAGATTCCTAGATAATCTAGACGTCTAAAATGCTAATGAGCCAACATGGAAAATCAAAACTGTATCAGGGGGTCTAAGAAAATCAATTATGTCTTGCTTTTTATTAACCTCTAACTAAAATTAAATATACACTTCAATATGGATCTTACACAGCAACTTCAGTGCTGCTAGGAGTTATCTGTGCCTAATGCCACCCACAGAAATCATTTTCCCACCACATTTCAATCACTGGGACATTATGAAATGATCTCACTCTCATTACTACTTTGAAATGACATCAGGTATTTAATCTCACACTTAATCTTGTTATTTACTCAATAACTGTACACACACATGTGTGTGTGTTTGTGTGTGTGTTTCTTGTTTTCATAAACTGTTTCTAAGGCTGAAGTTTCTAAGGCTCTAGTTTAATGGCAGAGCACTATATATAAAACCATATATTTGGCCCCCAGCATGAGAAAAAAAATCTGCTTTTATTCTCATAAACTTAAAAATAATTTGACAGTTCAATTTCAATAAAAATCTCTGTTCCTTCATAAAGATGTCTAACGTGATTTTGAGATGGCAATGAGTTCCACCAACAGTGAAAGACAGTTCTTGGTGTAAAATGAACCTCTGCACTAGAGGAACTCAGACAGTGTTTGGGAGACAGCAGAGTGATGGATTCAACATGAATACTTCAGTCAACACACAGTAAGTTTGGGTGAGAAACTAACAGTACTCTCCCGCCTATGACCCTGGGTAGAGCCAGGGCAGGATGCAGATGACCTGGGCCTGGCAGCTTCTGACACTTTTTCCGGAGCATTCTTATAAAACAGCAGCCACATTGCCACATGTGCCTGGAATTTGATTTCCAGGCCAAGTGTCAGCTTTTCCATGCTAAGACTCCCTCAGGTTTTGGCCCAGGTTCCTCTGCTGTCAAGGCCTGGCCCTTTCAATACCTCGACCACCTGCCAGCTAGAACAGAGTTTGGAATTTTGGCCACCACTTCTGAGTCACATCCTCAGCCACAAGCTTCCACCTGCAGCCTTGGGAGGCCTGGACTGCAAGGTGCCTAAGGATATGGCTGGTACTGACCCCTTCCTATCAGGGCAGCTTGTCCTTCTTTATAGGTCAGAAGTCTTTTCAAAGATGGGCCAATTTCCTCTCTTTGCTTAAAAAAAAAATGCCTTCTCTAAGAGTAAGTCTGAGTTTTCCCCAGTCTTATCTAGAAATACTAGATTCTTCTAAGTTATGACTGCTTTTCCCCTTTAACCCAACAACAAATTTACCACAGGAAATGGTGGGGAGAGTATCTTGGGCAATGAGAGTATTATAAAGTCTTGTTTGTCTTCCTTAATTAAACAGGTTCCTAACTCTAGGGTTGTCTCCCTTTGTGATTTCTTTATTGTTTCTATTTCTATTTTTAGCTCCTGGATAGTTTTTTGCATTTCCTTTGTCTGTTTGAGTGTGTTTTCTTGAAATTCTACTTCTTTGATTGAGGTTTCCTGTAATTCTTTAATGGATTTTCGAATTTCCTCTTGAAAGGCTTCTCGTTGTTTATCTCCGTTCTCTTGTATTTCTTTAAGGGTGTTATTCATTTCTTTCTTAAAGTCTTCTATCATCATCATGAGAAATGATTTTAAATCTGAGTCTTGCTTTTCTGGTGTGTTGGGGTATCCGGGGCTTGCTGTGGTAGGAGAGCTGGGTTCTGATGGTGCAGAGTACTCCTGGTTTCTGTTCCTTAT
>JAPYYD010003128.1:0-14509 GCA_028551405.1 Uromys caudimaculatus
GAGATAGGTGCTACTGCAGGAGAGCCGAAGGAGAGGGAAGATGTCACACATATAGTGGTTGATGATATTAGAATCACAAAAGTTGACCCTTATCATAAAACCTGTGTGGAATAAGGCACTAATAAAACCCATCATATAAGTACCAAATATCAATAGACCACAGATCCTAGGTGACATAACAACTTTGTAGAGCAGTGGCAGACAGATGGCCACATAGCGATCATAGGCCATGGCTGTCAGCACATAACTCTCAGAGTTCACAAAAAATAAGAAGAAAAACAGCTGAGTCATGCATCCTCCGAAGGAGATGGTGTTCTTCTCTAAAACAAAACTCATCAGCATTTTGGGGGTAAAGACCATTGAATAACAGAAATCAATGAAGGACAGATTGAAGATGAAAAAGTACATGGGGG
This sequence comes from Uromys caudimaculatus, assembly GCA_028551405.1. Lineage (NCBI taxonomy): Eukaryota > Metazoa > Chordata > Mammalia > Rodentia > Muridae > Uromys > Uromys caudimaculatus. Next base: position 414 of record JAPYYD010003128.1, read on the forward strand.
TGTGAAGGTTTGAGTTTAGGCAAATGAGACTCATTAAGCTCAAGTTGCCCATCACAGTTGCTGTGTAGTTCATCAAGAAGAGAACAAACAAGGGCAGCTGGAGCTCAGGGTCGTCTGTCAGTCCCATAAGAACGAACTCAGACACAGAAGAATCATTTTTCATCGTCATTTGTATCATGTATGCCATCTGTAAGAGTAAGTGTAGAAGGCAGTATTAACACATAACCATTTTCATTCCAAGTGCTGAGCTGGAATTGTTGGTTTCTATGGCTGAGTTGGATGAAATATTGAGGAATCCTTATTGCCTCTTTCCTCTTCTGTCCTGTGTATAACACTCCAGAAAGATGCTGAGGAACCTTAATTTCCTCAAATAAAACATCCTTCCATTCATTTAATGTGTAACAATATTTAAGTCTGAAAATACAATGCATTCACTTTTTCCAGAATTTATGATTTATATAGCAATGGGAATGAAGACAAAAATGTCAAGATAAAGATTATTCAGTGCTCGCCTTGGTTCACCTGGAGCCTTCCCTGACATTGGAGTTCTTGATATCTTCCTCCACACTGTGCACAGAGGGCCAAAGTTGTTAATAATGAAGCAGGTAATTGCAATCAGTGCAGAAAATGTATCTCACTTGCTCGAAGTTCCCTTGGGAAAATTACTTGGTTACTTTTTGAGAATTTCACAATCATTCTTGTCTCATATAAAAAAGTAAATAGCTTTCTTATATGAGTCTCCAAGGTCTCAAGGTCAAGATTTTTGAGAAAATTTATAAGAATCACAAAAAAGTATTCTCTTCTTTAAGATAGTCTCCATGTTGGATGATTCCCTTGATGGTTAAATTGTTGAATTTGTACGAGAGAACTAAGATCAGTCCTTTAGAGATTCAACATTCTACTCAATTTATAGTTTTCCAGCAGGAGTATCAGGTCCCCAGAGCAAAAGTGTGAGTGGTTCCCTTTGTTATTCTCTTCATTAAGTTCTGCACAACTCTACAAGAGGAAATGTCCAGGGACATATTCAGTTGCCATATATAGCTTTCATATGATTTCATTAATAAACTGGTGACCAAGGATTAATGCTATACAAAAACACTTGAAGAAAGGGAATAAAAGAGTTTGAACAGGCTCTCAAGATTGTATTACTTGACATTAGAACTTTTCATTACCAGGTCATGAAACTAGACTACCCAGGTTTGTTATTGTTTGTTTACATGTTAATATTCTTATGAATAACTATAAAATAGATTCATAAAAATGGGCTTAAATTGTGGCCCACTAGAAAAGTTCTTGGTTATCATACAGAAATTTCTGGGTACAATTTTGCAAACAATAACAAATTCATATACATAATATAAAAGACTACTATATTTTGAGGAAATTTATATGGTATATCAGAAAGTTACTAAATATATGAAAATATACTAGTATGTGTTAGTCCTCTTATACTGTTTACATTCATACTAAGATAAATAAAGTTGTTCATTTTTGGCACAGTTGGAAAAGATAACTTCTTGCTCTAATGTTGCCCTGAGTAGTAGAGACAAACTAAAATCCTTGGCTCCTACTATTCAAATGTTCATTGCATAGACATTGGACTCAGAAAATATGGTGCTTAAGTATATTTTCTCATGGAAACTATTTTGAAGAAAAGGACATCATTAGACACATGACAAAAGTTGCTTCAGACTGATTATAAAAAAATAATGCACACTACACACAAAATTAATTTATAACATGTCCTTATCTAAATATAAAATCTAAAGTCATAATACCCTTACAAAAGAGTGTAAGATTAAAAAATACTGAGACTTATAGATCTGCAGTTTTAAATTAGCTCTATCTTTATCTGTGAACAAATCTCATTAGTCTTTCCATAGGGTTGACGATTTCAAAGGACCTTGGTCACATTAGAGAAAGAATTTCTGACAGAGGAATAGGAAATTTAGGGAAAATGAGTTAATGAGAAAAAAAAGTTAAAGAATCTTATCAAAGCAGTGGAAAGCAGGCAAATAGGGTATTGTCTTTTCAGTCTCTATAATTGAGGTTGCTTTTGGGATCTCTCTCTCTCTCTCTGTCTCTGTCTCTCTCTGTCTCTGTCTCTCTCTCTCTCTCTCTCTCTGTGTGTGTGTGTGTGTGTGTGTGTGTGTGTGTATTTGTGTGTGTGTACATCTGAGCATATGCCATGATACACCAGTCAGTGCAGGTCACATTTGAGTGTGAGTCTTCACATTCCACCAGTTTGAGGCAGGGTCAGTGCCTCTCTTTCACATATACCAGGATGGCTGTCCAATTTCCTGTCCCTACATCTCATTTCCTTGGAGGAATACTTGGATTATAGATGCAGATATTATTGTGTCTGAAGTTATATAGGGTCTGGTGACCTCTTTACCCTAGTATAGTAAGCTATGTCATCATCTTATAAAACAACTATTGCTTCTGTAGTGTGTGGCTGTCACCATGGAAAAACCAGTAGGCAATTTTATGAAGGCCAATGTCTGGAGTCCACATTTTGTTCTGCTGATTGAAATATCTAGGTTTTCACTATTAGTATGAGCTTCAGGTTATTATAGTTGCTCAAAGTCAAAAAGTTGTGGATTATTAGTTACATTATTTTTTTCAATATTTTGTTGTTAATTGTTTGATCATATCTACTCTGGAATATTCTAGGATGTGAGTTGAACTGGTTTAATCTACACAAAAACAAAAACCTGATACATTATATTTTCCAACAATACTGAGAAATGGAAACTTTTCTTTTATGTGCTTTTTTTATTTAATTTAATCAGAGTTTTGTAGTTTATACACATTCTGAAACTTTATGTTATTTTTATCATCCCTGGAACAAAATATCCCAATGAAACAATCTAAAGGTAGGTGGAAAGTTTATTTTGTTTCAATTTTTCAAATGCTATCAGTCTACACTGGCTGAGGAAGGCACAGTAGAAAAGGCATGGGGGATAGGAGAGGCTCAATTTTTCAACACTAAAGAGAACATCAAGCAAAGTATTGAAGAAAAATGTCCAGAAAAATGAAGGCTAAGACTGTACCTTTACCTGGGTACAGCCCTCAATGCCTAGCCAAAACAATACACTTCTGTTACTGAAGCCACATGTAGAACAGATTCCATAACTCCCCAAAGAGCCCTAATATCTGAGATTCAAGTTATAAGCACATGATCCTTTTGAGAATAATTTACATTAATATAACAACGGAACCTGTATATATCTTGTTAAATTTATATTTTAAAAGATATCTATCTTTTTCTATCATGCCTGTCCTACTCTCTCTTTCTCTATTCTTCCTCCTCCTCTTCTTCCATACTTCTCATTTCCCACATAGTCCCCAAATGGTATTGTATTTTTAATCTAAGTCCACAATAAAATATAGGATATAAGTGTCCATTTAAATTTCTTTCATTGTACTAAAATTTCTATCAAGGAAAGGTTAAATAAATTCGTTAAAATTAATGGCATCTACATCAGCAAGTAAATGTTCTCATATATCCAAATCTATGATTTAAACTTAATAAACATTATGTTGAGCTCAAGATAAAGGAAAAAATTAATATAAGCAGTGTAATTTTATTTTATATTTGCATAGAGAAATAAAACAAAATTAAAAAGGTATAAAAGCAACTTTTATTCGCCAAATGTAATTGTCAACTAGCGTACTTACTACTGATAAACTAATCCTTTCTAGCTCTTTCTGAACTCTGGCTGTCTGGTTCACTTCAGCTATTCTGGCTCAAACTCCTTTCCCAGCTGACTGATTCAAACTGGCTTTGTTTACCTTCTCATTCTCTGGCAACTGCTGTACTATTAAAACTGCTTCCTTTCTCAAGAACTCTCTTTGTTTGTCTGTTTATGTCTCTCTACAAGTCTCTGTCTGTGTCTGTGTCTGTCTCTCTCTGTTCTCTCTGTCTCTCTCTCTGTCTCCCCCCATGTGTGTGTGTGTGTGTGTGTGTATGTGTGTGTCTGTGTGTGTGTGTTCCTCTGTCCTCTTTCTTTCTCTGCACTGTGCTCTTAAGTCTCCCCTCTTGTCTGTTCTTTTTCTATTCGATTTTTTTTTTTTTTTTTTTTTTTGGTTTTTCGAGACAGGGTTTCTCTGTGTACCCCTGACTCTCCTGGAACTCACTTTGTAGACCAGGCTGGCCTCGAACTCAGAAATCCACCTGCCTCTGCCTCCCAAGTGCTGGGATTAAAGGCATGTGCCACCACTGCCCCACTCTCTTGTCTGTTCTTATGAGAGTTAGGCATATCCTATCTCTGACTCATTCTGCCAAATCTTTCTCTGATCAAACCTGTCTGCTCCTCAACTAGATGTCACTTTCAAACATGGCTGTTCCCTTCTATAAACTAGCCTTACTTTCATTGTTTGGATTTCAAGGTGTAAACTAAGGGTGTCTGTATTCCAGCTAGATCACACTGTAATTCAGAGCATATGGACATTCCACCCTGATCACATAGAGATTGAAGGTATTTGGATGTGATTCCCTGGCAGATGAACTGTGTTGCTTGAGTAAAATTCCTCTGCAAAAAGAGATTATGGGAAGAGTAGTAGTACGTAGAATAGTAGGACAAAGGAATTACAAATGGAATAGTGGGAATAATGGAGTCACTTTAACTATGGTAAGAAGAGTAAGACCTATGAAAGAAAAGGAAGAGGCGATAAAATACTGAAAATGATGCTTTAACAATCTATAAACAATCAAAACATTTATCTAAAATTACAAAATTAACATATAAGTGTACACACACACACACACACACATATATATATATACACACACATATATATATACACACACACACACACACACATATATATATATATATATATATATATATATATATATATATATATATATATATATATGCCTAAGATATATATATATATCTTAGGCTGACTATGATCTCTCCAAAGCTATAGATTACTATTAGATTTAAAAGAATGGCCTAGACACCCAGAGCTAATAGGGATTGAAACACTATTTACATGAGATGATGGCTAAAATTGGAAATTGATTAGAAGCATCACAGAAAGAGGAAATGTGAAATATTTTGGAGAAATTACAAAGTACTATAACATGATCTGCAGTTGGCTGTATGTACAATGATAATATAAAAGCTTATATTATCAAATGTCAATATTATATAAAATTTCAAGATAAGAATTTTCAAAAGATAAATAATATGCTTATTCATTAATCACATTTTTTGTATAACATTTGCACAATACATCATTTTAAACAATGTGTTATTAAATGAACCTATCATTGCAGAGCTCTGTACTCTGGTTCTGATCCTAGCAATCAGTCTTCAGCTTAAAAACACCATAGATGCATTATGCAGAAAACAAGAGTAGCTTTACACAAGAAAGAGTTTGGAATCCAGGAAATAATGTTAGCTTTCAATGAGTGTACTTCTGAAATGTGGGTGAAATTCCTTGAAATTGACAAACAGAATAAGAAATCAAATAAAATTAACCAAATAAAGTAGAGATGTTTGCTTTTCCTTCTGGGCAGTATTGAACACTGTTAAATCCTGCAAGGAATTTGTATTTCTATTATACTCATCATGACTACTCTTGAATATTCATTTGATTTTTACTAAAATATAATTACATCAAAAAGCCTGTCACACCCTTGGTGACTGTTCAAAAACTGCATCCCTGGAGCTGTCTCCAAAACTAGCAGGCACCTCTACAGGTGGTAAATGACCTCCAGAAAGCCCAGCTAGTCAGTCTCCTCTCTCTAACAGTTATTTCCTGCCTCCACGATACTCAGGATGATCTTAAGAATTTGCAAATTTTAGTTTTCCTAGAGTTGTGAGATTTCATTACATATTCATCTGCCTCTTTCCTCATTCCAGAAAAGAATGTTTCAATTCAAAGAAAAGTGCTATGCAACATTTTTACATTTAACTTCACTAATTTTGTGTGGTTTTGAGTATTTTTGAAGAAGGCAGAACCATTATACATAGATTCAGATTCATCCTGAGTTATCTGTTATTTGTAGTAGAGTGATTCTTTCCTTTTTTTGTACAATCTTGACACCCTTGTTGAAATTTACTAACCATAAGTTGAGGGTTTACTTTTGGACCTTCAGTTCTATTTCATTAATTTGTCTAAAGTTACTCTATGGCAGATTATCCTGATCACTACAGCTTTGTAATAAAATTTGAAATTTGGAAGCGTGAGTACACAACTTTGTTCTCTTTCAAGAGAAACTTTTGTTTCTCTTTTTTTTTTTTTTTTTGGTTAAACTGTACATGACACTGAGTGCTCAGCTGTGGACATATTTTCTCTTTCTACCACTCACCAAACAGGTCTCAAAGTATGTCTTACAAAAGACAGCAAAACGAAAGACAAATATAGTATATATTCACTTATATGTGGATGTTAGCTATGAGATGATTGATAAGAAAACTGTATTCTACATAATTACAGAGATTAGAGATAGATTAATAGACAGGGAAGGAGGTGGATCTCCCTTGAAATGGCCAGTAGAATATTTATACATAGATGGCATGGAGATTGGAAGAGGAAGATCAAACAGTGATAGATAAGAGGGAGCAAGGAAGAATATATGAGGAGGGACAGCCAAAACAGCCATTTTAGAGGGTAGATTAAAACCTAAACTATATATTTCCTAAAATACATATATATAGTTGATCTAAATGATATTGCCAAATAGCATGGAAGACAGTCTTAACTTGATAACTTGTGGGAAACATCCCGCCTGGTGTGGAGAGAAGCCCCACGTGTCTGTCTGCACACTGCGGCTCTGGGTGGGACAGGACACGTGGGGAAGTGGCAGTGTGTCTGCCCACACAGTCTGATGGGCAGGTGGGGGCTGTGGAAAGCCTTTGCAGGTCCTGCCCATGGATGGGGGGAGGAGGCCATTCCCAGGTAACGGCTGCAGCCGTCTCCATGGGTTCTCTAGCCCAGGGCACCACAGACACCTCTGGGTGCTGCAGACAGGCTAGCCGGACTGCAACTGGTGTTCCTGCCCAGACTGGGTTGGTAGCTTGGGCACTGGCTAGCTGCTTCAGCTTGGGTGAATGGATACTGTCTAGAAACACTGAGATGTCCCCGTGAGAGATTAGATGCGGCTCCTTAATCAAAGGCCTGATCCCTCGCTTCCCACAGCGGGTCAAGATGAATAGACAGTCCATAGTTCTAAGATGTTTATTGACATCGTTATGAGTGGCGTGGATGAAATTGTACCGCCCCCGGCCTCTGGGAGCAGTGAGGCAGAAATAGTAACTGGAAAGGGGCGTAGCTAAGCCTCTAGGTGTCTCATTAACATGGGGATGGCTTGGGGCTTCATGGCCATGCTTCTACCTGAGGATGGATGGGTCAGAAGTCTGACCACAGGTCCTACGTGACAGACCTCACATGACAGACCTCACACAACAAACCTCTCTACAGTAGACTGTGGGGGATTGTACATGACAGGAGCCAAAAGGTATCCCAAGAACATTGACAAAATACTTTCTAGTCCCTTGTAGATTGCCCCACTGAGTTGCCCGGGAGTTTAGCCTGTGCTCGACCGAGTGCCAGATTGCCTGTCACAGACCACTGCCCCACAATAATTCTCATCACCAAATGCAACTTCTAGTACATGAAATGGGTTGTATCTAATTGATTGTTGTCCAAGGGATCTCATGGGAACCATCAAACAATGCAGGTTATTTACAAGGCTATGAATTGCTTTCCATACAGTAACACTAACAGTAAAGCTCTATTGTTGAAGAAAACACCTATACAACTCCCTGAACTAAAAGATGTGGAACTGGTACCTAACTAAAATCTTCATCCCTATGGAGAAATGTTCCTGCTACTGTAAAGAAAAAGATAAATACTACCAAGAGAGAAATGTAAGCACCACTCAAGTTACAAGCCCTTAAATCAACAATGGTTACCTGCCTGTAAATAATAGGTATAATAATGGCACAAATTTTTGGAAGAAACCAACCAACCTCTGATTTGATGTAATTCCATCTCCATGATGTAGAATGCCTATCCAACATTGGCTGGGTAGCCAAGACCCTGGAACTAAGTATGTCACTGACCTAGGGTAAAACCAGATGTCATTGCTCAGATTCAATAATGTAACAATAAAATTACTCCTAATGATATTCTGCATTAGTTATGGTTCTGTTCCTTGCTCAACCATCATCAGAGAACCTTCTTCCAACACAAAGACCCACATCCAGACAATGTTCAGAGAATGAGAGATCTTAGAACATTCAGCCCTAAAAGGAATATCTCTTTAAACTCCTTCCCTTCATGGCTCAAGGATGCTGTAGAAGAGTAGACAGAAAGACTGTAAGATCAGAAAGAATGAAAAGAACAAATGATTTCTGTAAGATCCAGAAAGGATGAAAAGAAAAAAGGAAACAGACACTCCTAAAGACAACACAACTGATGCATGTATGAAGGTTCATGAATGGTACATCACTGATATTTTAGGTCATAGGACCTAAAGGAGTCTATCCCAGAGAGAGATGGGGTCTTAGACCTGAAAGTAGAAGTGAACACATGCCCCCATCCCTAACACAAAAGCTATCTCCAATTGGTAACCATTTCAAATGAAAAATTACTTTCTCTGTAGGATTCTTAGTAATAGATGGTTAATAGCATATTTGGAGGTTCTTTGTCTCATATAATGTTGTGTCAGAGCATACTTTTAACCTATATATGTCCTCTGCATATATATTATGGCTTCTCATTTTGTTTTTATACAATTCCTGTGCATGCAAGTGTGTGTGTAGAATCCAGTGAAAATTAATACAAAACATTTGCAGACTAATGAGACACAATAAAGACAATGCTAAGAGGAAAATTAATAGCCCTAAGTATCTACACAAAATTTGGAGAGGCCTCATACTATCAACTTAAAATAACACCTAGAAACTGTAGAACAAAATGAACTAATATATCTAAACAGATTAGAGGACAAAAATTATCAAATTCTGGGCTGAAATCAGTAAAATAAAAAACAAAGAAAACAATACAAAGACTCAACCAAACAAAGAATTTGTTCATTGAGAAAATCAATAAGATAGGTATACACTTATCTGAACTAACTAAAATACAGACAGAAAAATATCAAAATTAATAAAATCAGAAATAAAAGGGAAGGCAACACAACACACATTGAGGAAACCCAGAGAATCAAAAGAACATACTTTAAAAAGCTATACTCTACCAAATTAAAACAAATCTAAAAGAAATAAATAATTTTCTCAATAGGTACCACTAACTACAGTTATATCAAGATTAGATAAATAATTTAAATAGACCCATAACCCCCAGTGAAACAGAAACAATCATTAAAAGTCTCACAATCAAAAAAGTCTCAAGGCCTGAAGGTTCTAATGCAAAATTAATAATATCAGACTTTCAAAGAGTTAATACTCCTCAAATTGTTCTATAAATAGAAACAGAACGAACACTGTCAAATTCACTTTATGAGGCCACAGTTACCCTGATATACAAACTACAAAATGACTCTACAATGAAGCATAATTATAGAAAAAAATTCTAATGAATGTAGATTCCAAAATAATCACTAACATACTTGCAAATCAGATCTGAAAACACATCAAAAAGATCATCCACCAGGATCACATGGACTTCATCCCAGAGATGTCGCAATGGTTTAATATAAGAAAATCAGTTAATGTAATCTGTTGTAAAAACACACTGAAAAACAAAGATCACATGATTTTCTCATTAAATGCAGAAAATCTGTTTGACAAAATTCAATACTCCTACATGGTAAAATGTCAGGAGGGATTAATGATACAGGGGACAAACCTAAACATAAAATAAAGGCAATTTACAGCTAATGTCAAGTTAAATCGAGAGAAATTTAAAGCAACTCTACTAAAATCAGAAACAAGAAAAGGTTGGATACAGGGAACCATGCATGGAGTTGAGAGACATGTACTGTAGGTTTTTCGGGTTAGAGTCTTTGGTTCCTTGGGCATGGAGTGCCTGTTAGTTCCTGAGAGACCGACACACTCCTTCAGGTATTGAAGCATTCAGCCAACTTTGTGTTTTTCTGTATGTTCCCTTAGAAGGCAAAGAAGCATGGAAGCTTGACAGGACAATTGGTCTTAGACATTAATCTTGTATAACCTGTAAAGTTTACAAACATCATTATATTATGGCAACTACAACTGTAATTATTTTGGTAATTGTCACTATACTCTGTTTCTGAAAAAGGTATTAAAAACTCCGACTTCTCTCAGTAAAATTACCATGGCATAAGCTTTGCTGTGGCCCCTCCAAATAACCTAGTTTACTTCCTTTAGGCCCTATCAGATGACCTTGTCCTAATAAGTAAGCATGAATGCTTACAGCTGTCTACTTTCTCCATCCTATTAACTAAAGAATTTGAGGTCTTGTCTGGAGCAATAAGGCAATCAGGGATGCACAAATTGGAAAGGAAAAAAGTATCATTACTTTCCAATGATATGATAGTATACATAAACTCCTGTCATGCCAGGAAACTCCTAAGCATGACAAACACTTTCAGCAAAGTGGCTAGCTATAAGAATATCTAGCTATATACAAAAGTAGTAGTAGCCTTCCTATATACAAATGACAAATGGACTGAGAAAAAATTTAGGCAAACAACACCTTTCACAGTAGTATCAAATGCCATCTTGGAATAACTCTAAACAAACAAGTAAGTAAACACTTGTATGATAAACACTTTAAGTCTTTGAAGAAAGGAACTGAAGAAGATAACAGAAGATGGAAAGATCTCTCAAGCTCATGGCTTAGTAGAATAAACCTAGTAGAAATCGTCATATAACCAAAATCAGTCTACAGATTATTGCAATATCCAGCAAAATTCCAACACAATTCTTTACAACAAGTAGTGCTGGGCAAACTGAATGCCTGCATATAGAAGAATGCAAATAGATGCATACTATTACCCTGTACTAAATACAAGTCCAAGTGTATCGTATCAAAGACATCAATATAAAACCAGATACTCTGAACATGATAGAAAAGAAAGTGGAAAGTAGCTTTGAAACCTTTGGCAGAGGAAAAGATTTTTCTAAACAGAATACAACTAGAACAGGCACTAAGATAAACAACTAATAAATGGAACCTCATGAAACTGAAAAGCTTCTATAAGGCAAACAACACTGCCATTCAGACAAAGAAGCAACCAATAGAATGGGAAAATATTTTTAATAAGTCTACATCAAATGGAAGTATAATATCCAAAATAAATATAGAATGGAAGAAACCAAACATCAATAAACCAAATAATCAAATTTAAAAAGGGAAACAGATCTAAACAAAGAATTTTCAATAGAGAAAACTCAAATACAAAACTAACTTTCACAACTCTGTTTAATCATACACATAAATACAAAAAAAAAATTGAAAAAGACTAATCATTCAAACTACTCTTGAGAAAATTAGAATATTCAGTAGACATACTAATATTAAAATAAATAAAAATGTTTAATGCTCTCATTCCACTAATTTTCATCAGATTGACTTTATATTTCAAAAGCATCATGTTCTTTTAAATTTTTGCAGTTCTAAGTAAAATGTCATAGAATTTTTCAGACATTATTAATATAAAAGTTATGTTTTCATGATCTAGGTAATTATTTTATAATTGACATATTCCCTTTAGAAATGAAGACAGATGCTTATAGTGGTTAGGAAACTCACAAAACACATTGTCACTATACAGCTCCTGGACAAAGGCAGACTCTAATGCAAAGCTGACAGCAGGATGGTCAGGGAGCTTCACTGAGGTAACTTAGACACTCATCATCTGCAAGTCAGTGGGTTTCTCTGTAAACACAACAAAGCATATATTCTACCCCCCAAAATAATTCAAAAATATAATGTAATGTCAATTATTGATTGTATATTTAATGAATGTATCATATTTCTAGCTAATTAAAGATGAAACATTTAATAAACTTCCTAACATATATACTAAACAATAAGAATAGTGACATGATACTTCCAAAAGGTTTAACAAAGCTCCTTGCTCCTGTCACTCCAGAAAGAAAATCACTAATTAATCCATATTCTCAATGATTCCTTTCTTGGGGAGTGATGGGGAATAACTCTCATGCAGTTATCTGTTTCTTCACATTCCATTTACTTTCTCCTATATTACAGCATAAGAAATGCAACATGTGCAAAAGTGAACTGTGAATCAATAGTTTGTGGTCTTGCAACACTCATGTGACCATATCCTCAACTAGATACATCTAAATAGCTATGTATCTAGATAGATATAGAGGTAGTCATGGATAGAGGCAGGGATATAGGGATCCTTCCTGGTCATAGAAATCCAGTCGCAAATGCATGAACTATATCAATATGCCTTTATCCCATGTGCTGTTTCTTTTTACAGAAGTAAACTGATATATTTTAAGAAAACACTATCCTTTCTATGGAACAGGGTGGATAGTCTAGATATTATTGAAAACACTATGTTCTTTGGACAGAAATGTGTAATTTTAAAAAAAAAAACAGTCAGAAACACAATCCACATATCATAAACAAGAAAGTGACAATTTCCAGTATATACATAACAAAAATGTCCATTTTCTGAAAAAGTCTCAAACTCGAGGGAAATGGAGATACATGTACAGAGGAATAGCCCTAACATACTCTGATAACCATAAAGGTAAAAATTTATCCCAGTTAATTACAGATTTTCATCATTAGTTTTAAGTTAAAATTTTAGAAAAGGAAACATACTGAATAATTGCTAGAATTTTAAGATATACCATTCCCATACTTGTCTTCTCGTCTGTTAGAATGAAAATAAAGGAGAACCCCCTTCAAATAAGGAAACACATCAAAATTATATAAGAAAACAAAAACACGGGATGAAGTGAGTTAGATATAAGGCATAATACTCCAGAAATTTTATTTGCTGGAAACAAACAAACAAACAAAAAGGCAATGTGAGCAGAGAAGAGGGTTCAGCTGTTAAGAGCTTGTAACATTTTTACAAAAGGCATGTGTTCCTTTCCCAGCATCTACATGGTGGTTTCCATCTGCCTGTAACTCTACTTCTATGTAATCTGAAACTCTCTTTTATCCATGACAGGTCCCTAAATGCACACGGCAGATATAAACTCAGGGCAGTTCAACATATATATTTAAATTTTAAAATAAATATACAGATATTTTTAAAAAAAAATAAAATAAAAAGCACTAAGAAATTTTATCCTCAAGTAAAGTAAAAAAGCTGACCATGGTCTTAATTTGATATAGTCAATGAACATGGCATAATCTTAGAAAAATATTGAATCTGAGGATGTCTCAAATACTCCCAGAGTTTTTGCATGGTTTAAAGAGAAAACATGTGTTATACTATAAATTCCACCAATTCTAGCAAAGGGCAATGATAAATAAAAAGAATAGAATATACATAGTGTAATAAAACAAGAAAGAAGAAAAAAACACATCAAACTGGAAGTGTGTGGCTAAAGGATAGATCGTGGGATAAATCAGCCTGTGATTCTTTTCCACGTTTTCTTCACAGCAAGTTTGACATCCTTGTTTCTGAGACTATAAATAAGAGGGTTCAACATGGGTACCAATAAAGTGTAAAACACTGAGAAAAATTTTCCCTGGCCCACAGTCTTAGCAGAAGATGGCTTAACATAAGCAAGCAGCCCAGATCCATAGAAGAGACTAACAGTAATGATGTGAGACCCACAAGTGCCCAAGGCTTTGGACCAACCCTTACCTGAGGACATATGAACAATATTAAAAAGGATCATAGCATAAGAGATTAAAATAATGAGGCAGCATAAAATGATAGCTGTACCTACCACAACCGAACTCATAAGCTCATTAACATAGGTGCTACTGCAAGAGAGTGGGAGAAGAGGGAAGATGTCACACATGTAGTGGTTGATTATGTTAGAATTACAAAAGCTGAGCCTGATCATGCAACCTGTGTGAGCCATGGCACTAGCAAACCCCATCAAGTATGAACTAAATATTAACAGACAACAGATCTTAGGGGACATAATAACTTTGTATGTTAGTGGTTTACAAATGGCCACATAGCG
>JAPYYD010003129.1:0-14509 GCA_028551405.1 Uromys caudimaculatus
CCGGACGTCTACTCCCTACCTGGGGGCAGTAACACTGGGGAGGAAACAAAGGGAGGCCTGCTGGAACACCTTGATTTGCTAATCCAGCCAAGCCTAAAGGTCAGTGCCGTAGATAATCTGATATCAGGCGGAAAGGAATCAAAGGAATGCCTGCTACGAGATAGCTAGCAAGATTAAGTCAAACCTGGGATCAAGCAAACAATGCCAAGGTCAAAAGCCTTTGTCTCCTACACAGGACCACAGCCAAACATTAGGCAGAGCTCAGGGAACCCTGCAAAGAAGGAAGGATTGTAGGAGTCTGAGAGGTAGAGGACACTCTGAGAACATTGCCCACAGAATCAACTAAGCAGAGCTCATAGGGGCTCACAGAGACTGAAGTGACAATTACAGAGCATCGGTGGGTCTGAGCTAGGTCCTCTGCATATATGTTATAGTTGTATAGCTTAGCGTACTTGTGGGACTTCTAATACTGAGAGTTGGGCTATCTGTGACTCCTTTACCTGCTCTTGGGATCCTTCTCCTCCTGCGGGGTTGCTTTGTCCAGCCTTGATATAAGGATTTGTACCTAGTCTTATTGTAAGTTGTCATGCCACATTTGGTTGATATTCCTGAGAAGCAGGTTCTTTTCTGAAGAAGAGAAGTGGATCTAGAAAGAGAGGGAAGGTTGGAGGGGGGAGGATTCAGACTCAGACAAGCAGCTGAGGTGCATATTTAACATACCAAAGTGGACCTGATCTCCAGGTTTTCCCAGCATCCCTCAGTCCCCACCTAGAGTACTCACCCTCTACTCTAAACTCTCTAGCCCAGGGGCTGGGCTTCTCCTCCCCACAGAAGCTTTTTCCTAGATAATTAAAACATTTTGGTCTCTCTTCTTCTTCTTTTTCTTTTTCTTTTTCTTTTTCTTTTTCTTTTTCTTTTTCTTTTTCTTTTTCTTTTTCTTTTTCTTTTTCTTGTTCTTTTTCTTGTTCTTCTTGTTCTTGTTCTTGTTCTTGTTCTTGTTCTTGTTCTTGTTCTTGTTCTTGTTCTTGTTCTTGTTCTTGTTCTTCTTCTTCTTCTTCTTCTTCTTCTTCTTCTTCTTCTTCTTCCTCTTTTCTCCTCTCTCTCTCTCTCTCCCTCTCCCTCCTCTCTCTTTCTGTGTGTGGACACGCTTTCTCTCCTCTTCCCCTCTTCCCCCTTCCCTCTGTCTCCCTCCTCGTGACTACTTCCCTGTCCTTGGAACCAGGGGACCAGTGAACTTCCCAAGAGTGGTTTCCAAAAAACATGCCTTTATATGTACTCTAATCTAGCTTGAATTGGCTCATTTCATTGGATGGAAAGTAAATTATCAGGAGGAAGACTGGGAGGAGTGGTGGGAGAGGAAAGTGCAGTTGGAATATAATATATGAGAGAAGAATAAATGTTTAAATAAAAGAATCACCAACTGTATAAAAGTGTATTGAAATGTATAGACTTTGGGTCTGGCTAATTTTGACGTGTGGTATTTTTATTCACAAGGTTGTTTGTTTGTTTGCTTTTATAATAAAGTTCATTTTTAAACAAAAATAAATCACAATTCCTTCTTCCTAGCCAGGATCCTGTGAAGGTCCTTTGGAACTCTATAAATTGTTGGGGATCTTATTTTATTATTTAGATACTTGGGGTTTCTTGTTTTGAGTTTTGAGTTTTGTAGAGTTTTTGAGGGAATTTTATCTCATGCTGCTCAGGCTAGATATGAGCTCTCCAGAGAGTGCTCAGAGCACAGGCATGTACTGTCATAACAGCTTTGTGTCAGTTTTGTGTTCTTCAAAAAGTCTTTCTACAAATCCAAGCTCCCCAAACATTGTCATAGAGTGTTCCTGGGCAAGTCTAGAGCACAAAGCAAAAACAGAGCAGGACTTCAGGAAGCCATCCAACAGGAACCACAGACTTTTCAGGACAAATGATAAATGTCCTCTTCAGTTTCTTACACTTTTCTAGAAACTTTTCAACGTTTTTGAAGCCCCATTCAGCCATTCCTTTAATTGATAATAAACTTTCTCCTTTAAACCAAGAGAAATGGTGCCTAGTGAGAGGAAACTGCACCTTGTTCCACAGAGATAGGGGTTCATCCAAGTCACAGGTAGGAAAATAAACTGGAAAAAACAAACAGAACTACATAGGCTATATAGGATTTCAAGGCGTTGTTATGAAGATCAGAAACTACTGACACCTTCTCAGAATGAAGGCCTATCTATGGCTGCCAAATCAAGAGAGATGGGTTTCAGCCTTGATTCTTGTCTTTGCCAAGAAAATCTAAGCAGTATAAAGAGAAACCATACAACATTGTGTGAGATTTTCTAGAATATGATAAAAAAAAAAAAATACACCTCTGAACTTTTGTCAGGGGCTTCTAACTAATACTTTGCTTCTCCCCTTAGATGCCTCCCATTTGTTCAACCCAATAATTTCTAATCCATTTAAAACCTCTTCAAATCAGATCTGAAAATGATCCAAACAATTGTACTCTCACCAAGCTCTATCCTATTAAAGCATCCCCAGCATTTGCCAATCAATTTGTGTAAACAAACTGTGACACTTTTCAGAATAACAAGGAGATTGCCGAGGTTTGAAGGTGGCTGATAAATGATTCTTTTCCCCCTGTCAGATATCAGCCAGTTCAAAACTGAAATGTTAGCTAGGAGAAATAAAAATATATCATACAGAATGTCAAGCTTTCTAGTCCTGACCTCAAGTCTCCATGAGGGTTACTCCACACGATTTCTATCAGAATTCCACTAACTTCTTATCTAGAAATAGAAAAGGAATCCTAAAGTTTGCATGCGCACGTGCGCGTGCGCACACACACACACACACACACACACACACACACACACACTATTCTGAATAAAAGGATGTAATCTGGTCATCACATTGTTTCACTTTGAAATATGCCATGGTACTATATCAGACAAATAGGGCTGCAACAGAAACAAACATAGACCATGACAGCATTACAGATGGTCAAGAAATAAATACATCTTTTACAGCCAACTGATGCTCAGCAAAGATAATCAATTAAATACCCAGTGGAGGATGAATTTCTCTTTAATAAATGGCATTACAGTATTCAGTATATACAAGGAAAGAATAAAACCTTATCTTACATCATCCTCAAATAAAGACCATCAATGAAAGATGAATTAAAACTTAAATCTAATGTCTGAAATTATAAAAATACTCAAAGATAACAAATCTCCTTGATAGTTAATCCTGGTCATATCGAAGTGTGATATCTGGACTAGCCCCAAGATGACAGAATGCCAAGTGACTGTCTTAGTTAAGACTTCTATTGCTGTGATAAAACATCATAACTGAAATCAATTTTGGGAAGAAAGGGCTTATTTTTATCTTACAAATCTCAGGTCATGCTCTGTCACTGAGGGAAGCCAAGGGGAACTCAAGGCAGAACCTGGGGGCAGTAATTGAAGCAGAGGCCTTAGAGCAGTGTTTCTCAGCCTGTGGGTCATGCAGATATCCTGCATATCAGATATTTACATTATGATTCATAACAGCAGCAAAATTATGATTATAAAATAGCAACAAAATAATTGTATGATTGGGGGTAATTACAACATGATTAAAGGCTGTATTAAATGGTCACAGAATTAAGAGGGTTGGGAACTCCACCTTAGAGGAATGCCATTGTTTACTGACTTTCTTCTTCCTGGCTTGCAGAGAGGACTAACACCTCACAGGTAGCAGCCCCCACAGTAAGCTGGGCCCTACAACATTAATCACCAATCAAGAAAATGTACCATAGGTTTGCCCATAGACTAATCTAGTGGGTGATTTTTCTCATTTGAGATTCGTTCATCCAAAATGACTCTAGGTTGTGTCATGTTGACCTAAAACTAGCTAGCCAGCACAGAAGCCATCATGGAATCCAATGTAGACCTTACTCAAAACATAAAATATAAATATAACATATGACAAAGAAACCATACTTTTGGGTAGATAGTCAAATAAAATAAACCAAACATGCTAAAAAGATAGCTGCAGGTATCCACAACAGTATTGTTTTGAACAGGCCATATATGGAAACAGCCTAAATGTATACTCAGTGAGTAAATGAATACATGAAATGTGGCATACACAATGAAATAATACTCGCCTTGAAAATAAGAAAGGAATCTTGCCATCTGCAACAACACTGATAAACCTGCAAAACATGGTAAGTGAAGTAAGATGGACACAGAAATGCAAATATTGTGTGACATCACTTACTCATGGGCTTTGAAAAAGTCAAATTCATTAAAGCAGAATGAAATGGCTGTTATCAAAAGTTGGCAAATGGGGATAAGATGTAGGTCAAAGAGTATAAAGATTCCATTACATATGATGAATCATACATGGAAAAACAATGCACATTATGCATTATACAACTGAAACCTGCTAAAAGAGTACATCATATATGTTCCCATCATCATGAGAAAAATAACTATTGATTGTGGTAATCATTCCCCAATGTGTGTATATACATCAATGCACTATGTTTTATATATATATTTAAAAATTTGTCAATCAATATAAAGAAAGGAAAAGGAAAAGACAGTAAAATGAGCAGGAAATAACCCATTTGACTGGCATTAGGGGAGGACAGCTTCATCTGGTAGGAATCTATAATTGCTGCTGATACTTAATCTTGATGATAAACATGATGGGATCCAGAGTCAGCTAGGAGACCCACCTCTGTGCATAACTGCTCTGGCATTTCCAGGAAGGCTTTACTGAGGAATAAAAACTCTCAGTAGGACTGAATGGCACCTATCAGCAATAACCTGACACATGAGAGGAAACAATAGCACTGCTTCCACTTCTTCCTGTGCAAGTGCATACGTCGCTGCTGCTTCTATCGTCAGCTGACATCAGGCTCCAGCTTCTTTAGCTTTGCAATATGAGCTGAATAGTAACAATACTCTAGGAATCTTACAGGCCTTCAGCTCCAAACCAGGACTGCTGAGAGATTCATTTTCAGTGGCTGAGAAACTATACAATTCTCAGCCTATGCAGCATGCAGATGGCCACTGTGGATGTACCCAATTCCATGTTGTACACCAGTCAAACAAATCCCCTTTTATAGTATGTATAGAGGGTCACACACAGGCATACACATGTGGGTACATACACGGACACATACACATACATGGACACATGCATACAAACACACACACACACACGCACACACACACACACACACACACACACCAACCCTGAAAGAATTACAGAGATTAATGCACTATCAAGGACTTGAAAGATACAGAAGCAGTGGCTCCCATGTCTCCCTTTAACTCTGATTTGGTCTATGAGGAAGATGAATTATGGAGAATACAGTTCATTCTCCTAAGCTTAATCAAGTAATTATTCCAGTTGCAACTGCATTAGATGTGGTTTCCCTGATTGAGCAGATCAGTGCCTCTTCTGGTGTCTAATATGCAGCTATTGGACTTTCCAATGATTTTTCCCATATAAGTACATTAGGCGCATCACAATCAATTTTTCTATAGCTGGCAGAGCCAACAACGCACATTTACCATTCTGTCTCAAGGGTATATTAATTCCCCAGTCCTGTTTCTAATTTATTTTATAGGAATCTTGGTCACCTGCCTCTCCCATATATTATTACACTGGTCCATTACATTGATGGCATTCTGTTGAAGAAACCATGTGATCAGAAGACAAAAAAACTTTGAATTGGTTAGTAAAGAATTATGAACTAGAAAATGGGAGAAAAAAAACTAATTCAGGGATTTTCTACTTCACATAATTTCTAGAGGTCTAGTGGTATAAGGCATGCAAAGATATTCTTTCTAAAATGGAGTCATTGTACATAGGCCCTCCTTCCATCGAGAAAGAAGCACAGTACTTAATGGGCCTATGTAGATTTTGAAAGGAATGGACCTTACTGTGTTACTGTGGTTCACAAACCAAGTCACCCAAAAATCTACTTTTGAGTTGGCATATAACAAGAGAAGTCTTAGCAATAGGATTGTTCTGCTATACAGACTACTATAACTCTTGGGTAATACGATCCATCAGCATCCAATGATATCTTAATTGTCAGTATCAGATGAGGATGGTGTTTAGTTCACAGAAGTGTATCACGGCAAAGGTCTTTCCATCATCTTTCCCTTTGAGAAATAGTTCTTGAACTGCTCAAGTAAATCACATAAAGTGCCCCCAATGCTATGGGTCCTACTCCAGCTAAAATACCTTCTGTTCCCAAGCATAGAGCTATGGCCTCATCAGTCCAGCGATTGGCCTGCTGAGGTCTGATCTTCAGATGGTTCTACAAACTATCCAGGCACCACCTAGAAGTGCACAGCTGCAGCATTACAACGCCTTTCTGGTAAAAAAGCCAAAGGACGTGGATGAAAGAAAATCTTAACTCTGGGCAGGACAGAATTCTGGGCATTGCACATTGTTGTACACTTTTCTTGGAAGGAGAAGTGGCTATCTATATGATTATATATTTTCATTCTCATGACGTAATCAATAACTTGCCTGGGTAGTAAGGGACTTGGAAATGATACTTCTGAAAAGTTGTAAGAAAGGCATTTGGAGAAGGGAGATTTATACAGATCTCTCCAAATTTAGAAAAGATTTGAAGGTACTTATGTCCTATATAAATACAAAATATGAGATAACCCTAAAACAAGAGGAAATCAATAATCAAATATAAATAACAAGCCTTTCTGTGGATAGGAGTCAATGTTTTTCTCTGGCCATCCCTGTTATTGCCTGATGTGCTCATGAACAAAGTGGCCATTGTGACAGTGATGGGGGTTATACATAGGCTTAACATCATGAATTTCTACTCACCACTGCTAATCTAGCTACTGCTGCTGCTACCAGTCAAATTAACCAGCAGAGAAAACCAAAGCTGAGCCCATGAAATACTACCATTGCCAAGGGTGACCATCCAATGCATGACTACATATTGACTGCATAAACTGTTCCCATCATAGAAAAAGAAGTACTTTGTCATTTTTGGAATAGACATTTATTTGGGGTATGGAATTGCCTTTCCTACATGTAATGCTTCTGCCAAGATTACCATCCATGGACTTAAAGGATGACCCGAGAGATATTACTTCTAACCAAGGAACTTGCTTCACATCTGAGGTATAGCACTGGGCTCCTGCTCAAGGAATTCACTGTTTTACCATATTCTCCCTCATCCTACAGAGGGTGGCTTTATAGAACAATAGAATGACCTTTTAAAGAGTCATTTACAGCAACAAGTGGTAATGGCTTTCAGAACTGAGGCAAGATTCTCTAGTATTTACTGTATTTGTTCTGAATCAGTATCCAATACACTACACTATTTCTCCCACTGTAGTGACAATTTGGAGATTTTGGTTGATTTAAAAAGAAAAAACACAGAAACATTATAAGAATGTGTTTTCATTTTAATCCCAGGTGTGGGATACAGGGTTGCATCAGATTGTTCGCAGCAGCTGACTGTGATTTGCCTCCTTCTCTGGCAAGGGTGTGATTTTGCCAGTGGCAGATAGTTTTTGTACTTATGTGATGTGGGGAATTCTGGGGAATTTTCAGAGGTAGGATAAATGCTACAGCCTAGAGATACAGTTAAGTTAGGTTGGTTGTTGGTTGGTTGTTGTCATGGGTTGTTGGCAGGTGTGTGGTTGCAATTGGTTGCTGTTGGCTGTGGTTTGTTAAGTAGTCATGTACAAAGACAAAGAAACAACAAGAAGAAATTAAATATCCTGATGGTAAAGATCAAACTTGCCCCAAAGAACTCAATGTCCCTAATCAGCAGGAAGTATTCAAACGATAACATCACCCCCTTTCTCCTATATCCTTTTCTTTCCTATCTAGTGTTAGGGGGTTAAAATGATGGATAAGAGTAGAAGAAAAAAGAACTCACAAAGTAGGCAAAGACCATCAGTCCAGGAATTGAGGGACTGGAAATAGTAATGGCACTACTCTCACCATTTCCCGTTGTGACCCACTAGCAAAATTCCTGATCCCATGACCTTATGCTCTTCTGGCCTAGAGATCTTGATCCCCTCTGCCAGGACCTTTAAGTAGAAGTTAGGACTTGCCTCTGGTCACTTGGGGGCTCCTGTTGTCCCTGATTCATTAGGCTAAGCAGAGTTTCAATGCTAGCAGGGTTGATGGATCCAAACAACCAGTGAGAATTTCAACTATTAAAACAAGCATCTGAAATGTATAGGATCTTTCAGAGTGTCCCTGGGTGTTACCATATCCCATGATTAAATACAATGGAAACTACAAGCTAATCCTGGCAGCATGAAAAATAACCCAGACCCTCCATGAATGCAGAGTGTGAATCACTTCTCTAGGTAAAGAATCAAGAAAAGAACAAGACCCACTGAGGTCCTTATTGATGAAGGGAGGAATACAGAATTGTGTGAAGAATGTTGTAATAAATACCACATGAATTAAAGAAATGAGGATTGTAATAGTCATGAGTGTTTCTATCTTATTTTGTTAAGAATGTTTGCATATATATGTACATATGTCTATGTGTATATGATACTTGTATTTTATTTCCTATTCCTTAATCATATAACATAATATTGACTGAATTAATATCAGTACTCAAACATTGTGAAATCTGTTATCATTTTTTAAGTTATAGAGTATTTAAAAGCAAGCATTTCTTGAAGGCTTTTACTATGCATTCAGAATGAAACATTAGTGTGGTCTGAGTTGTACATGGGACACATATATCATGTCAGACGGAACTGTGACCTTTCTGTGGCTTCATTTGGGAACTAAATATGACATAAAGGAGACACAGTGAGTGTCAAGCTAACAAGGAGTGGTCTTGAGAGGGCTAATGTTGACTTTCAACTTGTCAGGCTCTGAAATCAACTACGAAACAGGTATCTGGGTGTGGCTGTGAGGGCATTTCTAGGAAGGATCAACTGAGTGGGGAAGAGCCTTCCACAGAGTGGGTATCACCTCCCAGTGGGTGTTTAAGATACAGAGGGCTGAGGGGAAAACAACCCTGTTCTATCTGGACCACTTGTCTTCCTTTATTTCTGAAGAAAGGAAGTGTGTCTCTGTTGTCTGTTTTGACACCAGAATTTGTAATGTGGGCCAAATCCTATCAACACTCCAGGCCTTCAGCACTGGATTGGAAGTTCTGAGACATCCAGCTTTAGTGGCTGAGTTAATATCAGTAATTAAACATTAAATCTGCTATCATGTTTAAGTAATAGGATATTTGAAAGCATGAG
Organism: Uromys caudimaculatus; assembly: GCA_028551405.1. Taxonomy (NCBI): domain Eukaryota; kingdom Metazoa; phylum Chordata; class Mammalia; order Rodentia; family Muridae; genus Uromys; species Uromys caudimaculatus. The sequence continues at coordinate 9,249 of JAPYYD010003129.1, forward strand.
TTTTCCAAGGGATTTAACCAACTACAGGGGTCTCAGCCTCTTCAGCTTGTAAACAGCTATTATTGGACTACCCAGATCCTATTACCTAAGCCAACTGAATACATTTCCCTTTGCAATTATAATTTTGCATTCTATTGGTTGTTCCTTTAGGAAATTTTGCCTAATACAGGGACACTCAAGTTTCAGTTTTCCAGATAGTGGCTAACACATCAGCAGCTTGTATCCCTAGAATAAAGAGGGTGCAACACATCAATGCCAGCCATGCCACAACAAACATAGACATGAAAAAAATCAAAATAAAGTGTTATTTTAATCTACTGTGATTAAGCATTAACAGTATTGAAGCAACTTTGTCATTGTGATTGATCAAACTTCCATTTTCCAATTTTCTTCCTCCTTGCATATTTCTATTTATAATAAAGTTATTTTTAGGTACTCAGACCTACCATCATTATTCTTCTCATCTCCTTTCCCCAAGTCTCTTGCCAATTGTCAGATTCAACTGATAAATCTTCTAGAATGGTGCCAACAACTCTGCACTCTTTTTATTTCTGGAGTAGTTTTTTGCTGATGCTCTCACCATTAGCAAACTGATAATTTGGCCAACCATGAAACTGGATTCTTATTTAGCTTCTGACCCTTATTAGTACCTATTACTTATCCACCCTACTTAAGGTGCACTTAATAAGCCTTGGACAACCATGGCCATTAAGTTATTTCCCTACTTGCGAGTAAGGATAAAAATGAAGCTAAGGACTTTTCTGTCATTATCTAAGTGTCAGTAATTTTCTTTTCAGAAATCCCTGCTGTTTTAAAATCTCTCACCTCATTCTCGGAGACTTCTAGAGCATGTATTTTTTAACATAGTGGACACTTCATATCTGAGGCACAGAACTAAGACCCTTCCTTCCCACGAGAGCTGATGCTCATTGCCAACTCGATTGGATTAGAAACTGTGTAGAGCAAATACACCTTCGGGCATGTCTATCAGGTTTCAGAACCTCTTCTGAAAGGGTGTATGAAAAGATCTTCCTAAGAGATAATGGAAACATCCACAGGCTGGGTTCCTAGGAATGAATAAAAATGGAAAATGGAGAAAGCCCAATGAGCATCACAGTACTCTCTCTGCTTCCTGATTTGTCTAGATATGAGCACGTTCCTGCTGCCATAGCTGTGTGCTGCTTCTGCAGCCCTCTCCCAGCTTCCCCCCCCTCTACGGTGGGATCTACCTACTGAACAATGCTCCATTATAACCCTTTCCCCCCAGGGTTGCTTCTTGCTACACATTTGTTCACAGCAGTGAGAAAACAGAACTAATTTGGTTGATTCAACATATATTTGGTGATCACAAATGATCATTAGGGTATTTGATTATATTATAATTTTTAAAAACTGAAAAATATAAATTCATAAATGTATACTTCCAAGTGCATTTTAATCATCCAGTCATAATTGGTCCTTTGAGCAAAATATTTGACTGAGACATTGATAGCCAAATGATCTTATTTCTAGTCAACAGGTCTGAGTCACTTAAAATGATTAAGGACCAAGAAGCCATAAAATGGTTCCAGTGAATTAGCCAGGTCAAGGCTGATGGTTACTGCTTTCTCAACAGTTTCCCACAGATCTGTCAGACCTGTGCCCAGCAATGCTCTCTCGAGGCCAAAATGATCTCTAAAAGTTATTGAGTACAAGGCCTTCAGTTCATGGTAGTCTTTGACTCCTGCATCTGTATTGAGTGCAACAATTCACAAATCTGTTTTCAAATTTCCCACTTAAATATCAGGGGTAGTGCTATTTTTAAAGGCCCCTTTTTGATTATTACAGGCATGCCAGTTGCTTCTAATAATGATTAAAATACAACTACCTCAAAAAAAAAAATGAAATTTGTGAGTCAAAGCAACATTTACTGTTAAACAGAACTCAAGCTAGAAATAAGAGTGCTAGCAGGTATGAGTGACCCTCACAGCTTCCTAGTCTAGATCTTGGGAAACATAATTATCATGTGGATTCTTGGGAACACAGATCAACTCCACAAAGACATGGTGAACACAAAAGCTTCAAGCCTTCTAACTCTTGCCCACCTTTCATTCCAAGTAGGGAGGTATAGTAAAAAGCATGCACTATTTTATAAGAATCACATGCAATCAGACAGATACAAAGTTAAAGCTCCCAAGCCTACTGGCATTTGCCTTAGCAAGGTTAGTGAAGAATAATTAATTGCATAATCATTTGCAAAAGCACAAGAATGAGAATGGAGGCATTTTGGGCAGTATTTCAATAAAAGACACATGAATCATGGTTGTACTGAGCTCTCTTCCTGTAGAGGAACACAGCCAATTTCTGTCCTTGTGTAAGCATAAAGATTCCTTAACCTTGACCTTTTGGATTCCATGGGATTTCTTTGGAAGAGACTTTTTCAAGTAACTGTCAAAACTCACCAGTTACAAGGTATCCATTCATCATAACTTTATTTTACTTACATGAAAGTAATCGAAACTCACCCACAGTGGACACATACAGATTTCATAAGTGTAAAGGGTCTGACAGAGACGCATCAAATAAATTAGCAAGTATATCCAATATCTTAAAATCCTATTGTTGCGTTTCCTGATTTATGCAAATGGTACAGAAAGGGTTTAAGACTTTCATTAGGTACACCTAAAGATTAACACAGCATGGTGCCTCTGCTTGGTATAGAAATGCGAACTAAATTGTCACCTTCTTTAATAATCCTCACAGTTACCATATATCAGACGTCTGAGTAAAATGTACAAATTCTCTGAATTCTCTGCTGGGGTTCATTGAGACAAAGTCTCCATGTTATCCAGATGAGTTCTTATCTAAGTTCTGGGGAAAATACACTTGCAAACCTATTATCATCATTACCTTTCCAGAATTCTTGGAGGACTGAGGTCCTTGTTCCCTTGCTGACGATCATCCCTCAGAGGCTTCTCACATCCCCTGCTGCATGGTTCTCTACATGTTACACCTAGCAGCCATGTGTTGAATTCTCATTATTCAAACATCAGACCTCCCCGTCCCTTACTAGTATTAGGTTAGGCCCATCCGGGGAATTTCCCTTTCTGAATGTGCCATAATCTATAAACACAGGAGTAACATTCATCACTTCCACAGGCTGGAAATAATGAAGTGCTCCGAAGTGTGGAGATGCTGGGGACTGATTTTTGTCTACCACAAACACCAAAATCAAAGCCTTCTTAGGAAAATAAAACTAGAGACCTATAGCCTTCAAAAAGCATAAGCATTGGCCTGGAGAGATGTTTCAGGTATGAAGAGCACCCATGGCTCTAACAGAGGAGTCAAGTTCAATACCCAGCCCCTACCTGATGGCTCACAATCACAATCGTCTATAACTCCATTTCCAGAGAATCTGATGCCATCTCTAGCCTCCACAAGACTTAAGCACACATATGGAGCACATACATGTATTCAAGAAACCATTGGCACACATAAAAATAAATTTTAAAATAAAATATTTTAGATGAATGTAAAAAATTCTTTAAGCCTTACTTCACAAAATTCAATAATATATCAAAATAATATTATATGGAGTAAGAAAATTAAAAATAAAAAACCCATTTTAGAAATAATTAGTTAATAGCTATCTTCTTAATTTTTTATTTTATGTGCATGGATATTTTGCCTGCATGTATGTCTCTGTGTGTGTGTGTGTGGTGCACATGGAGGCTACAAGAAAGCATCAGCTACCCTGGTACTGGAGTTACAGGTGGTTGTGAGTTGCCATAAGGGTGCTGAGAATCAAACCCAGATGCTCTGGAAGAGCAGCCAGTGTTCTCAACTGCTAAGGTATCTCTCCAATTTCATTTAAAAAAATAAAAGAAATTAATTAACAGTAAATTCTTGATAATCCTTCTAACTATAAGGACTGAAGACTAGGAAATTCAAAGAAAGGGAATAGAAAAGTTCTTATCACAGAATCATTATGGTGCTTTATCTGGGGGCTATTTGCAAGCTTACATTACACTTAAGTCTCTATGTATGAATATCAGCTACAGTCTTATGTTTTGGGTTGGTAATAAAATGTATCCATCTCATCTCCTACAAGATTGCATATTTATAGTTTCAATTACACATAGGACTGAGATTCCCCCTTGCAGTCCTGAAGACAGCTTAATATTCATACTATAGTTTTTATTTGCTGCTTCCAGCCCACAACCTGGAATGGTAATGGAACTGAAAAGGTCCAGTCACATGGGATGTAGACCACATTGATGTGCAGTGTAATCTCATGGGTCTGACCAATAAATTCTGAAAGCTCCGCTCCAACCTAGATTCGGTCCAATTCTTTACTTTAGGGATATTAGGCTTAATATCCTTAATATCCCTTAATAATCGGCTCTTCAAATGTTACACAAGATGAAGTAATAGCAAAAAATAGACAAAAGAAAATAAAAGATTTTACAAGGTAACTTGTCAACAAAAAGTAAAATTTCATTAATAATAAGACAAGAATGGTTAGAATTCATAACACAAGTAAGCAAAATCATATATAAAAATCAAAATTTTTCACATAGAATCAATGACAATATACTATTTAAAAATAATATTCTGAGGAACTTCCGGCCTCCACTGGTGGCCGGGGACCTCAGCTTGGGCCACAGGGCCCCATAGCCGATTAGTGCCTGGAGAGGGATACCCTCCCAGGAGCTTGGAAAAGCCGGGAGTGGGCCCAAGACAAGCTACACAGCTCAAGAGGAACTGCCCCGAACCTGCGAGACACAGGGACTGAGGTAGGCAGGCATAGAAACCCCTTGGATCCCAACAGCGGTGGCTGAGGCAGGAGACGTCTGCCTGGGCCACCAGGGTTCTGTGGTCAAGGAGCTCCAGGAGAAAGTTACTCACCCAGGAGCTTGGAAAAAACACTTCGCAGAGAGAGCTGGTCTTCAAGGAGTATTGATACAGAGGCCTGCAGGTGAGAAAAGCCATAGCCAGAAAGTAAGATCAGCTAACATCAGAGTTAACAAGATGGCAAAAGGCAAGGGCAAGAACCTAAGGAACAGAAACCAAGGCCACTTGGCATCATCAGAACCCAGCTCTCCCACAACAGCAAGCCCTGGAGTCCCCAATACGGCAGAAAAGCAAGACTCAGATTTAAAATCATTTCTCATGATGATAATAGAAGACTTTAAGAAAGAAATGAATAACATCCTTAAAGAAACACAAGAGAACAGAGGTAAAGAACTAGAAGCCCTTAAAGAGGAAACACAGAAATCCAT
>JAPYYD010003130.1:0-14509 GCA_028551405.1 Uromys caudimaculatus
CCCTGACTTCAACTGCTCGGGGCCGAACCCCTCTGCCTCTGCGTAGGTTACGGGTTCGACCCCAATGCATTGGTCCTTCTCACCGCCCCCGAATTAAACCTCGTGTGATTGCAGCAAGGACGGTCTTTCGTGAGTTCTTGGGGGGTCGCGCCATCCCGAGACTTGAGCGAGGGTCTCCCCAGCTCGGGGGTCTTTCACCAGTGCCTTCCAAATGCTGGGATTAAAGGCGTGCGCCACCACTGCCCAGCTCGGCGCACACCTTTAATCCCAGCACTTGGGAGGCAGAGACGGGCGGATTTCTGAGTTCGAGGCCAGCCTGGTCTACAGAGTGAGTTCCAGGACAGCCAGGGCTACACAAAGAAATCCTGTCTTGAAAAACCAAAAAAAAAAAAAAAAAAGAGAATGTCTAGTGACATTAACCCAAGCATTTCATATGTTCCTTGGTTGTCTAGCTGGTTGTCTGCCCTGCCCTATGTGTGCTGATGTAGTGCCCTAGAAGGGGATCATACAACTTTAACGTTATAAAACTGACTAAACTATTTATTTTGTTTGTCTCAGACAGGTCTCACTATGTATTCTTGGCTGACCTGGAATTCTACTTGTAGATCAGGCAGCGGTCTACCTTGGCTTTCCAAGCAGTGAGCTTAAAGGTGTGTGACCACACCCAGCTTTAGTGAAAAGGCTGTGTCTTTTAAATTCCAATTTAAACTTTATTTTATGAATAGATGTTTTCCTGTATGTATGCACATATGTACCACCAAGTACCCTTGGAGGTCAGAAAGTCTCACTCAGAAAGAACTCTAGCGTGTGAATGGGGCAATAGAGGTTCCTACCAGTGATTTCTGTACTTGGGAGGTTGAGGGAAAAACATTGTCAAAAGTTCAAGGACAACCTGGGCAATTACACCAGGCTTGGTCTCAAACACCACACCACAACCCTCAGGTCACTAGGTCACCTGTCTTAATCCTCCAAAGCAGGACTATGGTACACATGTGCCTGTCCATAAGTCCCTGGACATTATTCAGTTTCTCTCCCACAAAGGAGGAGCAAGGATTACTATTATTGGCCTATCTCTAAAACCAGACTGTACTAGACTGTAGAAGAAGCACCTGAGGGGATCATGGAAATACAGATTCCTGGGACACACCCTCAAAGGAACGATTCAGGAGATAGGTACAGCTTCGTAATTTAGATTTCCAGACAATTCCTCAAAGAATTAAAGATTATGGGTTTTTTTTTTGTTAGTTAGTTAGTTTGTTTTTTCTTTTTTTAAGGCTGTCCTTTTCTTTCTTTTTTTTTTTAATTTTATTATTTACTTACTTTTTTTTTTTTTTTTTTTTTTTTAGACACTCTGTAACCCAGGCTGAGTGGAAAAGTTTGTTTTTCACTTTTTTCTAGGTCTCCTGTCTCTGACTTGGTAGGAACTACTGGGGTTTAAAGCCTCCAATTTGAAGGTTTAACGCCTCCATCTTTCCTGATTCAGCCTCCCCGGCACTGAGATTACTAGCATGCACCACCCCGAGGGTGGGTCTTCCTATATTGTCCAGTCAGAACTCTAGGTCATGACCCTTCTAATTCTATTTCTGCATCCGGAGCATTGAGGTTACAGACATTTGCCAGAGTGACAAGCTCAAAAGTCTAAATTTTAAAAAGAGGAGGAGGTTGGCTGGGCTTTTGATTTACTCAAGAACTCAGCTTTGTGCTACCAATTATCTACAGAGACTAAGTGAACTGATAAAATCACTGTCAAAGAAAAGAGGTGGAGAGGGGAGGAGGGGAAGGAACTCAATTGGGCAACAGGAAGACAGGAAGTCGAAGGAGTCATTTACCTATAAAAGAAGTCGGCATCCTTTCTACTGCTGCCTTTGTCTTCTCTCAAGCCTGCCTGAAAATGTCATACTTCGGCCAGGACACTTACAACCAGGTAACTTTTCTTTCTAAGAGAGTTGATTTTCTCTTGGGAGGTCTTTTTTTTACTCTTTCTAGGTCTCCTGTCTGGCTTTGGAGGAACTGCAGGGGGTTTAAGGCCTCAGTCTTGGAATGCTCTCTGCTTGTTACTTTTATTTTCTCCCCACACCCTTGACACTTTGTATTTCCTGGGAGTAAAATGAAACTGTTTCCTAGGTAAAGTAGTAAATGCTGTAGCTACACTAAAAACCTACTGGAAAGGTGAGCTAAAATTAGGTGGAAAGTTTTGATAACTTAGACACTTAAAAAATAAAGTAACTATTTTTTTTTCCTAATGAGAAGTAACCAGTTTTCAGTACTGGTAACTCTGGGTTCATGGGTTTCCTCGTCTGGCCTTGTGTGATTCTGGGCCACATAAGGGCCACAGTAGGAAGCTAGAACTGGCCAGGTCGAGTCATTCTTGCTTTTAGGCCTCACCATGTTCGTTTGATTTAGTTTGGTTCTTGGTTTTGTTTGTTTGGTTTTGGGTTTTGTTGTTGAAATTGTTATTTGTTTTGTAGTTGTTGTTTGGTTTTTGGAGACAGGGTTTCTCTGGCTGTCCTGGAACCTTTTCTAAAGACCAAGCTGGCCTAGATATGCCTGCCTCTGCCTCCCGGGTGCTTGGGATTAAAGGCATTTGCCATTACCCCACCCCAGTGGGTTTTTTGTTTGTTTGTTTGTTTGTTTTTTGTTTTTGTTTTTGTTTTTTTAGGTAACAGAAGTGGATTTGTGTCTGGAGAACTTTGAAAAGGCGCTATACAAATGGAAAAAGAAATTGTTATTTCAAGTTTGAAAGTACTGGTGCTGAAGAGATTTCAATAGGAGAAGGGAGGGGAGGGGACCAAATCTTCAGGAACTTCCTCTAGCAGGTGTCACTCCCTAGTTTATGCATTGCTTTGCTGAGACTTAGAAAGCCCTTCCCAGTGGCCTGGTAGTTCCCAGCATCCTGCTTCCTGATACTGTCCTTTTCTTTATTTTAACACTAAGACTCTGATGGTAAATGAATTCAGCAGCCTTGCCTCAAAAGTAAGCAGAATCCCCCACTGATTCTTTTTGCAGAACCAATCTGAGGAAGACTTTGATGAAGAAAGTGTGGTTTTAACCCTGGTCCCATTTACTGAGGAGCCAGCCACAGAATATCCTACAGAACAATCAAATGTTTCTTCAACCCTAGACCACAAACCACCAGGTATCATCAAACTTAAGAATCCTGCCAAAAATAGTGTAGGTTTGAGACAGATTTCTCAGTAAGACTCTGGAAAGCCAAGAAAAAAGTACACTATTTTGATACAAGAATCATAGTGTTACCTTGGCTGACCTGCTGCTCTCTAAACCAGGCTGGCCTCAAACTCAGGAAACTGTTACATGGCAGCTAGGCAGAAGTTCAAAGACAACCAGTAATACGACCTTTTCCAAAAAATGAAGTTAAAGGGTGGGGGTGCGGTGGGGAGGGCAGGACATTTGCCTAACATACAAGAAAGTAAGTCTGAGCAACACCACTGCCTTAACAAAAGATTAACACACCAGGCATGGTGATTCAGTGCCTTTAATCCCAGTACTCAGGAGGCAGAGGCAGGTGAGTCTCTGAGTTTGAGACCAGCCTGGTCTACAAAGTGAGTCCAGGACAGCCCAGGTTCTGTTACACAAAGAAACTATATCACAGGGAAAAAAAGATAAACACATACTGTACTTATTTCCTATGAAAACTGGACACTTTCAGAGTGTATTTTAATATTTTGCTTACTGAAAGGACATGGTAGCAATAGCATGTAGAACCCACACTTCATAGGCCGAGGCAGGAAAATCAAGTTCCAGGTCTTCCTTAACTGCATATCGAGTGAAGTCAATGTAGGCTGTATGTCTTAAAACAAAATAAATGACCAAGCCAAATACAACAACAAAAAAATCCTACATAGTAGCTCTTAAAAGTCTCATTGTTTCAAAGAAAGGTATTACATGCTAGCCTCAGAGCAGCTGGTGGCTGGGGTGTGCTATGTATAGAAAATGAGACATAGGTAGAGTTCTGGAGCAGTGTTGATTTGGGGTGGATTTTAGGAGTTGTTCTTTTAATTCTGTAGAAACAGCTGGGGCAGGGAAGGGAGTAGTGCTTCAAAGTCTTGACTTTTGAGCTCATTTTTGAGTAATTTTTTTCCTCCTCAAGGCAGGGTTTCTCTGTTTAATCCAGGCTGTCCTGGAACTCACTCTGTAGAACAGGAGAAATCTGCCTGCCTCTGCCTTCAAAGTTCTAGGATTAAAGGCATGTGCCACCACTGCCTGGCCCTGTAATTGTTGAAGCCAATAAAACAAGCAAACAAACATGTTAAATATTCTCAAACACATCTTTAATCTCAGCTCTTGGGAGGCAGAGACAGGCGGATTTCTGAGTTCGAGGCCAGCCTGGTCTACAGAGTGAGTTCCAGGACAGCCAGGGCCAAACAGAGAAACCCTGTCTCGAAAAAAAAAAAAAAAAAAGAGGGAGAGGGAGGAGAAAGAGAATTTCAGCTGTCTAGAATGCATACTGGCAGACTTACAAACATATGATTAAAATTATTTAGGATTTAGAATGTAAGTGTGGGTTACTGTCCCGGGTCTCCTATTTTAAGGGGTATGTGATCTTGGTCAAGTAAATTCCTCATTTTCTTTTCTCTCATAATTGGAGGAAAACAAAAAGAAGCTATCTTTATGTACAAAGTAGTTTGTGAGAAAAAAATCACCAAATGCTATTGCTTTCTTCCTGTTCTTTTCTCAGTTCGTTCTCTGGTGAGGTATGACGGAATCAAACACCCAACAAGAACTATACCAGGCACCTCTCCTCCACCCACCCTGCCTCCTATTAATAATGTGTCTCGGAATACTCTTCGGGAGTGGTGTCGTTATCATAACTTGAGTACAGATGGCCAGGTTAGTGCCCTCCACTTGGATTCCCTGTTATGTGGACTAAGTATGGACAGTCTGATCACGTTTTAACTTCTTTTTTTTTTTCATTTTCCTTAGAAAGTTGAGGTTTATTCGAGACTTCAGAGACATTCCTATTCTAAACAAGAATGTGTAAGTGATGCTATGGTGATGGGGTGGGGGTGGGCTCTCCCTGTGGGGTGAGCTGCCTTACTGAAGTTGTTATATGAAATCTCCCTTGAAGGCTGGGTTGCTGACATTTGGGAAAACCAAATGCATGCTTTGAACTCAAGCCCCCCCCCAACCATTTTTTTATTGTGTTTGTTTTGTTTTGTCTGCTTTGTTTTTGTTTTTTGAGACAAGGTCTCATTGTGTAGCCCTGGACAGCCTGGAACTCAGAGATCCACCTACCTCTGCTTCCTGAGATTAAAAAAAGATATGCCAGCCCACATAGCAGGATGTCTGGAAAAGGTCTCCAAGTGTCTTAGGCTGGCCATCAACCCCCTGTGTAGCTAAGCAGATATGAACTCTGAATGTTCCGTCCTCTACCTCTCAAGTCCCTTGATTACAGGCATGAGCCATTGTTCCTAGCAGTAAGCTGCTGAGGCAGCCCTTTACCGTGTGGTGCTCCCACCTCAGCCTCCCCTGTCTAATAGCTGGGATTACAGGCCTATATCACTCCTGCCCCACATGAATTATGATTATTGTGTATTTAGGTCCACTGGAACCCTTGAGACAACAGCAGTTTTCCATCTCACTGGGGTTTTTGTTGGTTTCAAATCTGGGTACTGGCCTGGCAGTGGTGGCTCACGCCTTTAATCCCAGCACTCGGGAGGCAGAGGCAGGCGGATTTCTGAGTTCGAGGCCAGCCTGGTCTACAGAGTGAGTTCCAGGACAGCCAGGGCTACACAGAGAAACCCTGTCTTGGAAAAAAAAAACCCAAAAAACCAAAAAACAAATCTGGGTACTACAGCTGGGCATGACACACCTGGGATCCCAGAACTAGGGATGTGGGGCTACAGTTCAAGGTCTTCTCAGCCACATAGTAAGTTCTGGGACAATGTGGGTGTCACCTTAAGACAATAAAAGGAGCTAGATGGGTGGCCAACTTCAATCCCAGTACTTGGGAGACGGAGGCAGAAGGGTGGGCAATAAATCCAAGGTCAGCCTGGGCTACAAAGTGAGTGAAAACAGAAAAACAAAACACAGGCACAAAAAGGAACAAAAACAAATCCCCCCAAACCAAGGAGTGATTGGGCTCTTATCACATAGTCCAGCCTGGTCTTGAACCTGTAATCTCATCTTGATCTTCAGTTCTTGTGCATTGTATACTTCATGGACCCGTGTGCACATGGAAGCCAGAAGGAGACTTTTAGTATCCCGTCAGTGTGTCCACTCCTTTGTGGTGCTCGTTTTCTCAGCTATTCTGAAAGCCAGCTAGCACCGACAAGCCTGTCTCCACCGCCTTAGGAGCTATAGTTAAAGGCATTTGCTGGGGACACCCCGCAAATTAAACACTGTTGCTGGGATCCTAATTCCGGTCCAGGGATCGTCCCCACTGCACCGTCTGGACAGACCAGTCTGCTTTTGGTTTAACTGCCAAAATTCTCCCCCCCTTCGAGAACCAGCACTATAGAGAGAAGTAGTATTTCCAAAATTGCTACCCAGTGTGAAATTATGGTGAAATTTGCGTGCCAAGTGAGAGCACTTTTGAATACGGGTGAATTTCATTTGCAGTATATTCCCAACACATCTCGTGAGGCCAGACTGAAGCTGAATCACAAGAAACCCAAGATAGTCTTCAGAGGAATCGGGCCTCCAAGCAGTTGCCAAAGTAGGAAGCAAGAGAATGGTATCCTGGAAATCCTAACTTCATCTCAGGGCTCCACAATGGCAGCCTGGGGAAGAATTGCCATGAGGGCTGCCCAGTCGGTGTCTAAGAATCGCTGTTCTCTTCCGTCTAATGTAGAGGCCTTTCTGCCACAAACTGTTGGTAAGACCTCCGTAAAGGTGTGAGCGCTACTCTTTAGAAGCATGGATAGTATCAGCGTGAGACAGAAAGACTATAAAGCAGCAGGGGTGAAAGTCTGAAGACTAACCTCGTAGGGTGGTGCATGTGTGTGATCTCAGCATTTGGGAGGTGGAGGCTGGTAGGTCCGGAGTTCAATGTCATCCTTCACTTTATGGTGAGGTCAAGGACACAACCTGGTAATCAAAGATGACATCTCAAAATGAAGCAAACCTAGAACAGTGGTTCTTAATCTTCGTAATGCTACGACCGCTTAGTACAGTTCTTCATGATGTGGTGATCCCTAACCATTAATTTTTTGTTGTTGTTGCTACTTTATAATTGTAATTTTGCTACTATTATGAATTGTAATGTAAATATTTTTGGAGATGAAAGTTTATCAAGTCTGACAGGTTGAAAACCACTGACGTAGAGGATAAATTTGACTCACGTAAGACTTCATTTTTAAACTGGGCCTTGTGGCACATGCTTTGCAAAGACAGGTGGATCTCTGAATTCAAGGCCAGCCTGGTTTACAGAGTGAGTTCCAGGACAGCCATAGTTACACAGAAAATCCCCGTCTCAAACAAAACAAAAATCTGGGTAGTCATAGCTACACAGGGTCTTTTTTTTTTTTTTAAAGATTTATTTATTTATTATATGTAAGTACACTGTAGCTGTCTTCAGACACCCCAGCAGAGGGCATCAGATCTCATTATGGATGGTTGTGAGCCGCCATGTGGTTGCTGGGATTTGAACTCAGGACCAGTGCTCTTACCCGCTGAGCCATCTCTCCAGCCTCCTACAAAGGGTCATTATGTTGAAGTCTTCTGTTCCATCAATCTGTAGGTCAGGACCTTGGTACCTTAGTATCGATCTGGAGTGTATCTTGAAATCAGATCTCTCTAGTATCTCCTTCTTATTGTTCAGGATTGCATTGATTCTCCATGTTCTTTTATGCTCCATTGTGATTTTTGATTTTTTTTTTTTTAAGTTTGGGAAGTGTATTGAACCTCTGATTTGCTTTTGAGAAGAGAACTGTGTATAAAATATTGATTCTTTCAGTTTAAGACCATGGTGGGGGGTCACATCATTTACAAAGTTTGTATGTATAATATGTATGCATGTATGCATTGTGGCAACTGTGTACAAAATTGTTCCCCATGATTTACCAGTCATGGCTCTTTTAGGCAGATCAATACAAAGTAGTGTACTACACACAAGTGGACTCTGAGTCAGAATACCTGTGTCAGTTCATTGGAGAAAATAGTATTTAATACCATAAATACTGACTACCTCTACTGTTATAGGGAAAACAAGGGTTTGTGGGCTTTGGCTCAGTAGTAAAGTCTTGCCTAGCATTCATGAGGTTCTAGATTTAATCTCCAATATTGGGGAAAGAAAGAAAAGTAGAATACAAGTATTAACAATAAGTATATTAATAAATATATAAACCGTTTAGCAAAGTCTTGAGCACAAAGTAAGCATTCTGCAAAGTGATTGAGAGGTTCTTGTCAGACACTGTCATCTGACTGGTTTTCCATATATTGCACTCAATTTATTTTGGTCAAATACTTAGTTTTTCAATGTACATTGATTGTATAAAGAGTTTTGACAGTTAATGAGCTAGCAGAAAATGCATTTGACTTTTAGCAAAGTATAAAAGAGTAAGTTCAAGAGTAGTTTACCGAGAGGTGGTGGAGAGTTGTCTTGATTTTGTTGTTTGTTGCTTTTGTCACTACTCAGGATTCAGATGGTGTGTTGTCCATGGCAAGCAGCTCCCTGCAGATAAGAAAGGCTGGGTTCGCCTGCAATTTCAAGCTGGTCAGACCTGGGTTCCAGACACTCCCCAAAAGATGAATTTTCTCTTCCTGTTACCAGCCTGTATTATCCCAGAACCAGGAGTGGAAGATAATTTGCTATGTCCTGAATGTGTTCACAGGTAACCCCTCAGTTCCTCTCCAGGCATGGGAATCTGAAAAAGGAAGATGCCTAGACGGATTTCTGAATAACCAAACAGAAGCCAGAGAGCAAACACATTCTTTTCTAATTAATTTCCCATATTGATCAGGTGAAAATAGGAAACAACTTAGAATTGCATAAGTGTGGCTTATTCTCATAAGTCTGAACAATGTGCCTGACAAGTGTGGAACCTAGTCCAAAGTCAAGACTGGTAAAAGGGGCTGGCAATGTAGCTCAGTGGGCATAGTGCTCATCTCGATTGAATAAGACCCTAGATTTGACTCCCAGCACAGTATAGAACCAGAGGTGGAGGCCAGCCTAGGCTATGTGAGACAAAGCACCAAGGAAAGTGAACATTCGCCTTATAAATACTGTTTTTGATCTATCTGAGTTATATTTATTATTTATTGTATTGGCTCAGATCACTGATTATGGGTTTTTTGTTTGTTTGTTTGTTTTTGTTTTGTTTTTTTCTGAGACAGGGTTTCTCTGTATAGCCCTGGCTGTCCTGGAACTCACTCTGTAGACCAGACTGGCCTCGAACTCAGAAATCCGCCTGCCTCTGCCTCCCAAGTGCTGGGATTAAAGGCATGTGCCACCACTGCCCGGCCACTGATTATGTTTGAGGACACAGGCGTGCCACAGCATAAGTACCATGGTGCTTGTGATCACAATAAAAAAGGAGGTCCTCATGATCCCTAGTAGCAGGCACCTTTACCTGTCAAGACATCTGCCAGCCCTGAATTAGACTTCAGAACTCAGCATGAGTACAAAGCAACCTTCTGTGCTCTGAGAATATTTGGGCACATGGAATATGTGAACTCAGAGTACGGAGGCAGCCTCTTCATTCATCAATCCTAGCATTCAGGAAGATCATCTCAGGGACTCCTGAAATGAAATGGCTTCCTTATTGTATGTGCTCATTTTGTTTTGAGTCAAAAAGTCTAGGCTGGCTTCAAACTCAGCAGAGATCCATCTACCTGCCTCAGCTAATGCTGGGATTAAAGGTGTGTGCCACCATACCCAGCTTTTGTCTTTGTTAAGGGAGCAACTTTAAAAAATTTTTCTAACATTTGTCTTACAGCAACAAGAAGATCATGAGAAACTTTAAAATTAGAAGCCGTACAAAGAAAAATGACCAAACCCCAAATATGTAGCCTCTGATCTGAAGGTATTGGAAGAAGCAAAGAAAAACATTCTGTCTTTCCTATAATGGCTAAAAAACCTGGACATCAGTCTTCAGAAGCCCCTCCTCCTGTCTCTTCCGGCCGAGTGGAGAATGCAGACAGATCAGCATCCATCACTCGAATCACACCCTGCTGAATCTTAACACCTGTGGCATCTCCTCATGGTCTTCTGCTGCATTTGCTAAATGCTTAGCTGTCTGAGAAATGAAATTTTTAGAAATTTTTCTAAAACAGGTTTGTTTTGCTGTACTTTTTTTTTTTTCATAGATTTTGGGGGGGGGGTTGGGGAGCAGTTTCAAATTAGGAAAGCAGAAAGTACTTTTTTAAGTAGGTTTTTTTTTTTTTTTTTTTTTTTTTTTGAATAAGGCTTTATCATGTAGTCACTCTAGCTGGCCTGGACATTCTAGGTAGACTTGTGGTGTTCTTGCTAAGTGTTAAAACTTACATGCGTGTACCACACCACCTAGCCGGTACTGATATATTATGGACTATATAGTATAGAGTTCATTACCTGTGCTAAACAATCTGTGGGCATTGACAAGTGTCTAGAGTGCCATACATTTGAAATCATATAGAATGCATGTGAGAAATATTCATGTTCTTGATTAATTTTTTAATGCTGAGATTCCATTGTCCAAGATCTGCCTTATGAATTGATGCTATTACTGGTGGATACCTAAGCATTTTTATATATTCAAGACAGGGTCTTTTGCAGCACAGGCTGGCCTTGCATATTTTAAGTTTTTTTAAATGGATTACTTCACCTTTCCCACTCTGGTCACACTCATCATCCCTTATGTGTATGTAGGGCCACCAATGCTGCCCCCAGAGCCACTCACATAGACATGAATCCGGTGTATTCACTGGTGTACCAGCAGCTTGCCAGCAACTAAACTAACTGCTGATGGCTCCCCATGCTCCAGCAGTCATCGACTGCCAGTAGCTCCCCAGGAACAGCAAGGCTCCCACAAACCCCTCATCTCTCCTTGGCTGCATGTTAATGGGCTTGATTGATCCTTGGGCCTTCATTTCCTAAGTGCTGAAATGTACCATCGTGTACAGTGCTCGACGTTCGACCCAGGGCCGTGTGCACACTAGCAGGTCACATACCTTACACAGCTTCATTCCTAGCTGTACATTTGTGGTAAGGATAGAGACTTTGTAGAGCCCAGGCCAGTCCCCCAAATTCACAAACATGTCTCGGTGTCTGTTCAGTCTTGCATACAGGTTTAAGACAGCTGTGTCTTGTGCCTCGGCCTTGACTTTAGAATGTGTAACTTAGGGTGGTGCCAAGCTCTCGATCTTGCCTCTGCTTCTCATATCACCCGATTGAAAGGTGTGCCACTGCACCCAGACTGCAGGCATGCTGCAGTGATGTATTGCAAGCATTAAATTGAGTCTTCCATAGCTCCGGGTGGCTTCAAACTTTCCTTACAGCTAAGGATAACTTTGACCTACTGATACCCTTTCCACCTACCTAGTGCTGGCCTGGGTATGTGCCAACATTTTCACTTTCATGAAATGATCCTAAGGTAGTCTGTATGCTACTCGAGCACTTGGTATACTGGGCTATATCCCCAGCGTAGCATCTTCCCTTCTGTTTGTTGAGCTCAGATTTATGTTGTAGCCCAGACTAGCCTTGGAACTAATTCTACCTCAGCCTCCTCAGTGCTCTCATACAGAGTACCATGCATAGAGAGCACAGGTGTGTACAGATTCTGCAAGACTGTAATCCCAGAACCTAGGAGGTGGAAGCCAGAGGATAAGAGGAGCACATGGCCAGCCTTATATATATAGCAAATAATAAGTTGAGGCCAGATTGGACTACGTAGTAATTTTAGGAATTTGTGATTAGACTGTGCTCCATGAGAACAAACAATAACAAAAAGAGAAAGAAAAGAATGGATAGAGGAACCAAAGAAAGGAGGAGGAACGCAAGAATCATTTGGGGGGCCGGAGGGATGGTTCTGAGCTAAGAGCACTGGCTGCTCTTCAGAAGTCTTAAATTCAATAACCAGCAACCACATGGTGGCTTATAACCATCTATTATGAGATCTAGTGCCCTCTTCTGACCTGCAGGTGTACATGCAGGCAGAATGCTGTATACATAATAAATCTTTTCTTAAAAGAATCTTTTGGACATTTAAAATGGAGGTAGGAGGCCATAGTTCTTCAAGCTTTCCGTCTGCCTCTGAGTTTAGAGTTGCAGAAGCGGCCCTCAGACACGGTCTCCCTCCCCATGCAAATTGAAACATTGTCACATTGTTAACCTTTGCAGATCTTTCTTTACAATGGATTCCTCTCCTCTCAAGCTACCCAGAGGCAGCACAGAATCTTTTGCTTTGATTCTACCAACATTTTCTCTCCCTCCTTCCCTCCTCAAAATCAGGAATCTGTAACTACATTGGTTTTGTTTTACCGGATAATCTAAGGTCACTTTTCCATTTCAAGAGCTTCAATTTGCTGAACCTGGTGGCACACACTTTTTTAATCCCAGAATTTGGGAAGCACAGACAGGCATATCTGAGTTGTAGGGCTAACCTGGTCTAAAGAGTTCGTTTCAGGACAGCCTGTGCTACACAGAGAAACCCTGCTTGGAAAAAAATAAAGCCAAAAAGTACCTACATGAACTTTAGGGACCAAGAAAGAAATTTCTCATAGTGTAGGTCCAGAATCTAAGCAGTGTTTGGTGTTTCCAAGGTGGTAGGAAAAACAGTGTGTTTTGGTAGAACAGCGTAACACAAAGCCTGCACGCTGGGAGAATGGGCTTTGTTTCAGTAACTGATGTGATCAGGGCTTTGCTCAGTGCAAGGAGACTCTAAGGTGATTCCAATATAATCCCCACCCCCACCCCCTGGCTAATTCCTTTTACTTGCATTAGGGATAAAATCAGGCCTCGTATACAAGCTGGGCTATTCTGAACCTATGTACTGACAAAGTATTCCTGGGTTCTAACCTTATCAAAGGTATGCAGACTTCCTTTATCATTCCTTAAACAAGAGTTTGTTATCTACTTATCCAAACCTACCACGTACTAAGCACCACTCCATGAAAGTGAGAGTGTAGATCCAGGCATGGTGCATGCTTAATCCTAGCGAGTGGGAGGCAGAGGCAGGTAGACATTTTTGTGAGTTCCAGGCTAGCCAGAGATACAAGGTGAAGACCTGTGTCCAAAGCAAAAGGACGAGGACACAGAAGCATGTGGTTGGTGAATACACGCATTCTTAATCATTTTGCTTAGAAGCCTTGATCATCTTGAGAGCTTAAGTATCTATATGTTTGGGGCTATCCTGGATCCAATCCCTTTGCAGACAGTCATGTTAAAAGTAAGACAATATACAAATGCATTTCATGATAGCAATTTCACTTTTTTCTAATATTTATTATTTATGTATATATTTGTCTGCATGTATGTGGAGGCACCACAGAGGCCATAAATGTGTCTGAGCCCCTGAAACTGGAGTTGTAAGTGGCTGAGAGGTGCTTAATGTGGGTGGGGCAGGCAACCAAACCTTGGGTCCTCTGTGAGGCCCATAGGAAACAGCTTAGCAGCCTGGGCCTCCACTTAGTTTGAGCAAACACCTCTTTTTTCTTTTTTTTTTTAATTAGATATTTTCTTTATTTACATCTCAAATGCTATCCTCTTTCCCGGTCCACCCCTCCCCAAAAACCTCCTGTCCCATCCCTCCCCTTGCTTCTATGAGGGTGTCCCCCTCCACTGCCACCCCTCCACACACCTTTTCTTTTTTTTTTTTGGTTTCTTTTTCTTTGGTTTTTCGAGACAGGGTTTCTCTGTGTAGCCCTGGCTGTCCTGGAACTCACTCTGTAGACCAGGCTGGCCTCAAACTCAGAAATCCGCCTGCCTCTGCCTCCCAAGTGCTGGGATTAAAGGCAGGCGCCACTGCTGCCCGGTTGAGACACTGGTTTTAATGGGATGGATTCTGGATGGCCCATGACGATATTCATAGATTAGTTGCTCCCCACCTCTGTTGGAGATTGTTTTCCTAATTCCTGCCAGCAGGTCTTTTGGCGGGTAGGGTAGTCTCTTTCCTCTTGCCAGCCCACAACATTCTGTTAATCAGGACTTCAATCTTGAAGAGAACTTAGTTAGAAAGGTGTGTGTGTGTATGTGTGTGTACCTGGGTGCATGGACACCAGTGTCATGGAGTCACCTAAGCTGACCTTGAATGCATTATAACAAGGCAAGTTTTTTTGTTTTTTGTTTTTTTGTTTTTCCGAGACAGGGTTTCTCTGTGTAGCCCTGGCTGTCCTGGAACTCACTCTGTAGACCAGGCTGGCCTCGACCTCAAAAATCCGCCTGCTTCTGCCTCCTGAGTTTCTGACACCTCTTTTCATAACACATTTTCACACCCTAGGACCCTCACCCACACATACACCTCTTTCTGAACAATATACCTAGCAATACGTTAGCAACCTAGACACCCCCACCCCCACCTTCCTCTGAGGTGCTTTACACATGAAGGTGTGTGAGGATAAGAGGGCCATCTTA